>PVJL010004166.1:0-137580 GCA_004026885.1 Lyroderma lyra
GCACACACACACACACACAATTTGGAGGATGTAAAGGGACTAGGGGGTCATGAACGGTGTGAGTTCCTCCCCTCTGGAAATGGACAGCAGCATCCCTCGTCCCACACCCTTGTCCCTAGAAGCCCGCGCACCCCACAGCTGGCGTCCCCGTGCTACCTGAATCAGCAGCAGACTCGGTTGCGAATAGGAAGCGTGGGCAGGACGGACTTTCTAAGGAACCGGAGAGGCCGAGACGTCCGGCTCACCCTGTCCCTGCAGTTGAGCGCGCACTACTGCAGCTCCTTCTCACCTTAGCGAGGCCCAATCCCCAGAGACCGAGAGGTGACGTGGCCAAGGATGCTCCAATGTCACCGGGACAAGACCTGGCAGGTCTCCTTTCTAGTAGTATTTTACTCATGTTACTACTCCTTACTTACTTTACATCCTAGCCAAACAGATACCCCAAATCTCCCTTTAAAACAAACTACATGGCAAAATACTTACTTTTTAAAGAAAATAAAATACAGTAGATTCTCTGTTAACCGGAACTCAAGTGACCAGCAGTCTCAAAAATTTTTGCCGGTTGCTTGAGTTCTGGTTAATGGAGAGTCTACTTACACTGACCGGCACCTCCCCAGCCCCATGGGTGCCGGTTAACTGAGGGTCTACTGCCTCATGGCTCAGGAAAGCACTAAAATTGCACAAAGAAATACTTGTCAAATATCTCTTCCTGGCTCTGTTTCTTCATGAAATGACTTAGGGTCTGGTCACTTGCTGGTTGTCCTATGGCCCATTCTCAAAAACCAAGATGATGTCCTCACCTCTGGCCATCTCAGAAGGCGGATGGGCACCGAGGAAGCCCCCACCCCTGAGCACAGAGCTTCCTGTCCAGGACAGCCTTGCAGAATGGGTTACTTCCACTGGCCCGAGTGAACTTCAGGCAAGATTCTAATTGCTTCTGATTTGGCTGAGAGCCACAGTCACTCAGGAGAGTTTGCAGTGGACCCTGGTCTTGGTCTTGGTCTTGGTCTTGGACTTGCTCTTGGGGATCAGCAGGGAAGTGGTTAAGAGAAAAGGCTGCTTCAGAAGGGCTTGACTTCCAGTCCAAGCTCTCGGCTCGTGTGTGGTTGGCCGAGTCGGTGACCTCAGCCTGTCTCCTGACTTACAAAACTGAAAGCGTAAGACCCATTTCCCTGTGGTTTCAAAGGGACTAAATTGGTTACTATCTGTGAATAGCATTGTGTCAGAAACATGAGACACACTCCATAGAAGGTGATGCCACCGTTAACTGGCTCGAGAACCCCAAGAAGTAGCAGAAAGACACATTGGGGGTCCTTGCTTCCAGTGACCCCCTCTGGTGTCAGCTTTCAGATCATGGCTGCTCTGCGGCCAGCTGAGGGAGCATGTCCAGGTTCGGCTCCCAACTTCTGCCACGTTAATAAATGAATCAGACCACAAGGTGGTGCTTTATTCTTAAGTTTGATATTAGAAGACTTTGCAACCACAGAAAGCGAATAGCAACAGGCATTCAACATCATTATTAAGAGCCAACTTCCTAACCCAAGTGCAAATGTGCTGGTGGGACCCTGCCCTCTACAGCTAGTGACGAAGGAGCACAGGCCACCTACAGGGCATCCGGTCCTCCTTGTCCTTCCATTCCCCACCTGGGAAGGGAGTGGGGAGAGCCCCAGCACAGCTGAAACATTGGGCTGGTTCCTCTTTCCGTAGCATGACGTAAACGCCTGTCAAACCGACACACACTGAGTAATGTCCCCCACTTGGTTTGTTATTCCGTCTCCTAGTGAGCAGTGGTTCCAGAGGACAGAGATGAGAGGGGCGTCCTTGTGACAGCCACCTTGAGGTAATGACAAGTCCACTTCCCCCTTGCAGTGCAGTGACTGAAGACTCGGGCTGTGAGCACAGGGCGTGGAGCTTGAAGTGTAAGGCAAATGCCCACCCTGCTTGGTTTGCGAGCTGCCGACATGCACGTCGCTGGGTCTTACATCAGCAACAGCAGGCTTGCCCATTGGGGTAACTACCTGAGACGAAGAGAGCAGCTCAGACCGTCTAAAGGACTTCGCCACCGATTTGCAGCCATTACTGAGAGACAATGTAGAATGAGCAGTCCCGAGTCCCCATCCTGGATGAGTCACTACTTGGTTGTGTGACCTCGGGCAATATTATGAATTGTGTTCCTCTACAGGGGGTGGGGAAAGAAGACAGATAGACCGTTGTTGTCTAAGGTCCTAGCTTCTCTAATACCAGGTTGCTGTAAGTTGGTCTCCTTTGCTCCTCCGAAGAGATTCTGCACCAGCTGGGGTATGTGTGGGTCATCGTGGAGGCCGGGAGGGCTGTAGAGGGAATCCCGGATAAAATCAAGCAGAAAAATGAGGTCAGAGAAAGGTGGGGAGGAGACAGTGCTAGCAAGGGCTAGGCTTGCAGAGGAGACAGGAAGAGAGAGAGCTGGAGAGGCAAGAGCTCAGATCCCGCAAACCGGGGCTGAGACGTGAGGCAAAGGGGGAGGTTCTTGGGGGGAAACGGCCTTTCTAAAGGGAGAAAACGGTGGGGGCCGGGGAGTCAAGGATTTTCTGTGGATCCAGACAAAGATTAGCTCTAAGATTCTTTTCTAGCTGATCCTCCGATAACAGCTTTCTCAAGGCTTGTGGAGACTTCCCTTCATGACGTCCTTTGACCCTTTAATCCTTCTGAAAGTGACCTGCCCCCTCTTTCAGCTAATGAGAAGCGAGACAAAGAAAAGAAAGTTGGTCAGCAGTCATTCCGAGAACATTCTGTGGATTTTCTTAGTGCTTTCAAGGCTGCGCCCAATAGCCTGTCATTATAAAACAACTCAAAGGTCGACACGTGAGTCCCAACAGCTACAGCCGGGAAAGTACACCCCTGGCTCATCTATCTTACAGCCTTTTCCTTGAGTCTGTTAGTATTTTGAGTGGGGGAATCATTTAGAATCCATTCCCATCCACTTCGTTTTAATAGACTGAAGTTCATTTCCATTAAGAAATTCATAAATTTTTCTTCTAGTAATGAAAACAGGGCCACTTGGCGGAGGGCAGAGGCGATGAAAGATGATCTTCTCAGAAAGAAGGAAGCTGGTTGGCTCACAGAAAATGCAAGACACGGTTGCTGCATCCTGCAGGTGACTGGGTTTGCAGAAGCATGGACTTTGTCCTTTTGAAATGATCTGACTCAGCTGCGAATTTCATGAGCACTTTGGAATCACGTGATCCTTATTTATGTGATTTTGGACATTTTATTGTCTGCTGAAAAAGATGAACTCACTAAAAATATGAACAGACTTAACCATATGGTAATCTAGCCAGATATATGTATTGGTGGAGACTATGATCATGTTTTTAGAAGTTATACACACACACACACACACACACACACACATATGTATTTATAATCATAATATAAAATATAATAATATATGTGAGATGTTACATTCCCAAAGATTATATAAAAATTTGGAGAGCTGCTATCTTTCAGGGGGAGGGGGGAGAATGTCAACATTTTATCCCTTCTTTTGTTTAATCCAAATGCTAATGAGCATTTAATGGTTTTATGTCTATGGAGTTTTTGAAAAACTTGTTTTAATTTAAATTCACCACTGAATACATCAAAGTCATACAAGAGATAAAAGCTACCCCAAAGAAGGCATTATCATCGGTGTGTGTTTTGGAGTGATATCTCTAAGTAAAAACTAAAGGAATAAATCAGACAAGAATATAATTCCAAGAAAACAAGGTCAGGGCTACAGTGCCTTTAAGTCTCACCTATTCCCCTTCTGTTTAATAAATAAGTTAAATTTATAGCTTTAGCCACTTCGCAGATAGCCATGTGTTTTCCCTCGCAGTGGTTGTCTAAGAAGTCACTAAAATATTTTCCTGTTCAGAAGACGACCCTGCAAGAATCTAGAGGTCAAATTGTAGCTGAGTTTTAGAAGAAACAAATTCATGCTTCACAGTCAAACTTGAGCAATAAATGTGTAAGGGGATAACGAGAAGGACAGGAGACTCTCTGTTAACGGGAATGGAAGAAATACTTCTTTATCTGGCACGGGTGCCACTTAACTGAGAGTCCCCTGCACACGGTTGAATGGATTTGACTACGTGATTTTTCCATGTGTTCCGATTTGCTTCATTCCTTTAAATCGATGATGTTATCTATTCCTGTTAAGTATGGATTTGACGTTTGATTCATTGACTCGGAGTTTTGATGACTCACTCGTCTATGAATTAAAAAGACAAGCAAAGACCGTGGCTCCCGGGGCCCTTGCCCCCACTGCGGGTCAGCCGGGCTGCTGGTCAGTCGCCCATCCCCCACAGGAAGTCCGGGCTGCTGTGGAGGCGGGAGGGCGGGGGTTTGACTCCTGCGTGTTTCCAGCAGCTTCCGGGCCGTTCCGTCTCATGGCTTGTTGTCTAGCTATAAATCTATTTGTTATTAACACATAATTACACGTACGTGGTGGCAAAGCTTGCATATTATGGCAAGTCATTTTTCACACTGGGAGAGCTGCAGACCTAGGTTAGCTAGCTACTGCTCCGTATTTACCTGTCACCGATCATTTTCAAAACTCTCCAGTCTCCAAAACATGCCCAGTTTCCTCCTTTCACCCTCTTTTCTACTGTCTGCAACAGGCCCCCATCACTTCCTAGACAGGAACAAATACAGACAAATGCACCCACTTGCTAATCTTTACTTGTCACCCCCAAATCAGTGCTCCCCGCACTCTCACGGTGACTCATGCACACGTGGAGAGAAGGGGAAACCTGAGTTACCCAAGCTCGCGCCCCCAGGCCAACAGAGGGGACACGCTGCTTTCTTGTCTCAGGCCTCACACTTCAATAAAGTGTCCTTTTCGCTATTTACTAAATGCCACAGTCTTTGCATTTCTGTGCTTTTGTGGGTGATTTCACCGTCTAACATGCTCCCCCACGTAGTGTACTAGTGCCGTCTCATATCCGTGAGCACAAGGAGGTTGTGATGTGCATTATGTAGAAAATGTGGGTATTCCATTTATTCTGTTCAGGCATGAGTTACAGTGCGATCGGCCACGAGTTCAATGTTAATGAAGCAACAGTATATATTACACCGAGTGTCTTTCAACAGAAACACACGTAAAACGAGGTTAGGTATTGGTCGATCGATGAAAATGTGACCAGAGGGCTTACAGGATCTTAACCTTCATTTCCCCTAGGAACGATGGTTCAGGATTTGCTAATTTAATGTCCACAGTGACTTTAGAATGTAACTATCACTGATAACGAGAATCAACCATAATCGTCACTGGTAGCTTTTCTGTTTCCCAAAATGCATATTCTTATTTTTTTCAAAACCAGGAAACTGAAAAGGAGACAGTTCAGAGGAGAGGAATTAATATTTTATAAAGAGAGAAAATGAATTCTAGGAGGACGAGCAAATGAACTGGATTTTGTTGAGTTTGCATGAGAGGCATGTTTAGAGCCTTTCTAAACCCCATTCCAATAGAACAGGGGACCCCCAATTGCTGGGCCAGGAACCTGGCCACACAGCAAGAGATGAGTGGTGGGCACGGGAGTGAAGCTTCATCTGTATTTACAGCTGCTCCCCATCGCTGGCATCACCGTCTGAGTTCTGCCTCCTGTCAGATCAGCAATGGCATTCGATTCTCACAGGAGCTCGAACCCTATTTTGAACTGCTCGTGTGAGGAATCTGGGTTGAGCGCTCCTTGTGAGAATCTAACGCCTAATGATCTGAGGTGGAACTGAGGCAGTGATGCCAGCTCTGTTCTGCATGATGGTGAGTTGTATAATTATTTCATTATATATTACAGTGCAATAATAATAGAAATAACATGTACAATAAATAGAATTGCCTGAATCATCCTGAAACCACACCCCTAACCCCTCACCCCAGTCCATGGAAAAATTGTCTTCCATGAAACTGGTCCCTGGTAGCAAAAATGTTGGGGACCACTGCAATAAAGGACCAAAGAAGAGAGAGATGGACCTACAGTGAAGCATTTGAGGCTGGGTCTGAACACAATAGGTTTATTACTGATCAGGGTGATGCAACTTTGGAACATGAAGGTCCAATCCTAGAGAGCCTCAAGGAAAGACGAGAGAACTGACGTTCATTTACAAAACTGTTAAACTGAATTCGAGAGACCCAAAATCAGGCGCTCAAACGTCTTTTTACAGCTCTGCGATCCTATGAATGGTACCTACCTGCAAGGGGCCCTGCTAAACAGATAGGCCAGGTCTGTGACTGTGAAACATTTCCCCCAGGATGCAATTGAGTGAACCCACGTACGGATTAAAGCTAGGCCACTGGCCCTACCCTGACCAACCTTTTCCAGACTGTATTTACTAGAAATCGAGATTTGATTTCACTAGAGTGTAGAGATGGGGGGCCTTGTGGGGGAGGGGACAAAGTAGGGGAGAAAGAGAGAGAGAGAGAAATTAGTCATCTGTCCTTTTTGTATTCACACTCCAATTTTATGTAAGGATGTAGTATTCAGGATTTCGCTCTTTGCTCCGTGGTACAAGTGGGTGATTTAGAATCACACGAATGTGAGTCTGAAACGGTGTGGTCTTGGGTGAGTTACTTAACCTCCCTCCCCTTTGGTTTTTCCACCTGTAAAATCCAGCTCACTGGGTGGTTGAGAAGACTCTCTCTCTAGTTCCAGTGGCCTTGGCAGTGGCCTTGGGCTCTTCCTGTCTCTTGCTAAGACCCCCAGACCGTTCTCTCACCCCTACACTGCAGGATCTTAACCTTCATTTCCCCTAAGAACGATGGTTCAGGATTTGCTAATTTAATGTCCACAGTGACTTTGTAGAATGTAACTATCACTGATAATGAGGGACCCAATCATAGTCCCCCAGAAGCAGGAGATCAAGACATGTCTGTTGATTAAACTGTCGGAGGTCAAATACCCAGGTTAAAAATCTTCAAAAGTTCCTCATCGCCCATGGAATGAAGTTCAAACTCCTTCGGGGCAGGGAGCACTGATTTGGGGGTGCATACTACCCTTCTTTTCAATATCTAGCATGAAAGCCTGTAGTCTAGAAATCGTGAAAAGTGGCCGAGAACGGAGACACAAGGCCCCGCACTGAGCGTGAACTTGTTGCCCACAAGCATCTGTGTTACCAGGATGAGGTGAAACGCAGGCACGCTACGTGGACGTGCAGGACTCCAATACTGCGGACAATAAAACTGTCAGAATGAGGACTCCTGGAGTCGCGAAGGCAAACTGGGTTTAGCAATTTCAAGGTGAGAGCAATTTGGACAGTTGGGAGTCCTAAGCTGAGGGGTACCGTGTAAGTGGGTTCGGTTTGCACTCTCGTCCCCTCCTACTCCCTCTCTTCCCTGTCCCCTGGGTCTCCAACACTCGGCGTTTCTGGGCCCCCCATCCTGTTCTGTGCCCCTGTCTCTGAGTCTGCATTTTACCTTCAGTCCCGTAGCTTGGCACACGTGTGCTATGCCCTCAGACAGGCTGATGACAGCACCCTCTAGATTCCCAGACCCCTGGGGAGCAGGTCTTAGCGACGGGTGGAGTGGGGTGGGGGGTGGGGGGTGCATGTGTAGAAAGGGCGTGGCGGGAGGCCTGGGGCAGATGTAGAATCCTCAGCTCTGGGTCACAAGGAAAGGCATTTCAGACATCCAAGCAGTGATAGGAAGAAGAGAGAAAATACCTGATTTATTTGCATCACTGGTGTGGTTATCATATATGTCTGCTGGGTGTCAGAAGAAATGTGCTGTGCATGGGATTGGACTGAAAGAGTAAAACCCATTCATGTAACCTGCAGGTCAGTGCACAGAACCGAATTAAACACACGCCAACATGGCGGAAGCATCTCGTCCCAGCCGACACCCGCCTCTGAGTGGGAACGTTTGGCCACAGTGAGACACGCGAACCTCTGTTTTGTCTTGTTTCTGGGGTGATCATTTTGGGGATGGGGAGCTTTTTGGAGGTAGGAGCTTTCCTCCCCTTTCCCCTCTGTCCCCACACCACCACCCCAGCCCCCCACCCCGAAGGTTATATGAAACCACGGGTGACGTCAGAGAGGATGAGCCACAGAGGAAAGAGCGGAGGGAGGGCTCGGGCACAAGCTCGGCCCCGGGGCGGGAGGACAAGGAGGCACGCTCATGTGCCGCCTTTAGATGTTGCGGGGAAAGTAAGGGCAGGAGGACAGAGAGCTTGCGATCGTGACCGGAGTCTGCGGCCGGCAGAAAATACACTTCCACGTGCGTGCGACAGGGATGGCCATAGGCACACGTGACACAGAAAAAAGATGTCCGATTCACGAGTGCAAGTAGGACACTAACTTCAGTCTATGCAACTCCTAAAGGGTGTGCTTAGGAGCACAAGCCATTCGCAGTAGGCTCTCGGCTATCCGGCACCCACGGGGATCGGTGGGTGCCGGATAAATGCAAGTGGACTCTCTGTTAACTGGAACGCAGGTAACAGACGCCCTCAAGCAATCGGCACGACCGGTTGCTTGAATTCTAGTAAATGGAGCGTCTGGTGTGTTTACAGAAGGCCGGCTGGGGGTAGGCCTTGTCCTCTCTCCGCCTCCCTCTGCGCACACAAAAGCATGGCAAAACCACCTCGCACGCGCGTATCTGACAGGCAGAGTCTGAGCCACTTCTAGAATCCAGCTTCAAGGGAATCTGGGAAAAGGCAGCTTTAATCTGAGCCCCTGACTTCTGGAAGGACATCGGCATGCATGTTCTAGAAACCTACCCAGTCAGCCACCGTCACCAAGGAAAGGAGCACAGAGACGAGCGGGAGAGAGCGGCTGCAGACCAGGCGAGAGAGAAGGCTGCCGGAGCAAGCTGCCTTTCCGGCGAGGGCAGGAGGCAGAATCCTTTCATCGGCTGTGCAAAGGCCCTGAGGTAGGAATTGGCCGCGACAGCAGACAAGAAAGTACGGAACGAGGAGTCGATAGGGAACATAAAGCAAAGCCCGAGAGTCCTTGGAGTGGCGGAGGGACTGATTCTGCAGGAGTGGGGGACCCGGTGAGGACTTCGTACCTGATTCTACCCACAATGGGAAGCCCCAAGGGGCCTATAAAAAGGGAGACGTGAGTACACGTTTCATTAATGAGGTGGAGACTAAACAAATTAATCCTTTTCTTCCCACCTGCTAAGTTCTTGTAGCTGGGCTCATAATCAACTGGGCAGAGACAGGATAACGGGGGGAGATCACAACGTTGATACGTGCACATGGGGAGTTCCCACCAGCATGGGAAGTCCGTCGCAGTGAGACAACCTTGGGTACACAGGACATTATTGGACAAAGGAGAGACGGGAGCGGGTCTTCGATTTCAGAAGTGAGACTGGGGGATTGGCAGGTGGCTGAGGAAGAGGGAACACACATGGCAGCACGAGTCTTGCTGGGCGACAGCAGGACCCGGCCTGAAGCCCTCCCATGACCATACTGAATTCCAGCGAGGCTCCAGTGTCCTGAGAGTCCCCTCCCGAAGCAGGTGTTTCCATCCGAATCTCCTGGGCAGGAAGGTTGGGGGGAGGGGAGAGTCAAAATTTCTTTCTCAGTCGTTTGCTTCTTACTAAGCAGCTTAGTAAGATCCGTATCCCAAAAGGCAACTTCAAGGTGGCAGAGCTTTGGTCTCCGTCAGTAAAGACGGTGTCGCTGATTTTTCATGCTCTCTGCCGCAAGACAGAGTACCTGAGGGGCCCGGGCTTAGCGAAGTGACCTTTTCTCACCCAACAAGGAACCAAGAGAGAGAAGCAGTGCCCAGACAGGGTCGGACTCCGCGATGCCCAGGATGCTGGCCCCACAGGGTCGCCAGACAGTGCCTGGCATCACGTGCTTCCTCCACGGAAGGGAGGAACAAATAAACAGTTCCCCCCGGAAACTAGGAAAAGGGGCGATTTTCCGGAGCCCCTCACGCCTCTCTGGGCAGGGTCGGTGCCCACCAGGAGGACGATCTGACGTGTCCCAGGTCTCCCGGGGGCGGAGACCTCTGCCGAGACGGGGGAGGGGGCGTGGCTTTGGACAGACGGTTACAACAGGAACCCTCCACGGACTCCTGTCCTTCACGGGGCACGTCAGGGTCAGGGCCCACGGACACGGGGACCCTCCACGGACTCCTGTCCTTCACGGGGCACGTCAGGGTCAGGGCCCACGGACACGGGGACCCTCCACGGACTCCTGTCCTTCACGGGGCACGTCAGGGTCAGGGCCCACGGACACGGGGACCCTCCACGGACTCCTGTCCTTCACGGGGCACGTCAGGGAATGATGGTGGTTCAGCCTGGACTTGTCCGGCTAGAGAACACAAGACACCCCCTTAGGCATAAATCATGAAAACAACCCCGTGCTTGTACAAAGCAATCATTACTTTTTGGGAAAGAAACTTGGCTCACACATGTGTCCATAATCACACTCACAGGGCGACGCGAGCTAATGACAGAGCTGGCCACGCTGTCCTGAGACACGCCGGGGGCGGGGCCAGGCTTGGCCACGCCGCGTGTCTCCCCGGGGGCCTCCAGGCGATTCGTCTTGTCTTCCTGGGGTGCTGTTCGGACATTCCTTTCCCCTGTCCCTCTGACAGGCTGCCCCCTGAGAACCCCCTACCCGGGCGCCCGTACTTTCTGCAGGAGGTGTTACTGAAGACGAGTCTTTTCTTTCTCGGACTCGGGACAGCATGTGACTTCCTCCGCTAGCTCCTGCTTTCATTGTCTCTGAACAGGTCCACTGTCTCTCTTCTGCACGGAGTGGGGCCACATTCCCACCTGACAGCAATCTGCTCCACTTGAGTGATACCTGTACCCGCTGGGTTGGGCACTCCTTGCAGTTTGTCACTATTTCAACCGTGCCCTAGCTGTCCCCAACAACAGGGAGAACTTTGGCTCCTAGTTATCATTTCACATTCACTTTGATTTTTTATTTTCAAAGCAGAGAACTATTTCTTATTACCCAAGGTAGACTGAGAAAATTGAGTGACTGTCCTTACGTCCAGCCCACCTCAATCACGGAGGTTCCATTTGACCCTAAAAGGCATTTCAGTCTGCAATCGGAGCTTAGAGAGAGATCTAGAATGATGTTCACCAAATGCCAATACTGATTGTTACCTCGGGAGAGGTGATTTTATGTGAGATGATACTTTTTACTTCATATTTCCCTGCATTCTTTGACTTTTCTTTATGATGAGAAGGCGTCATAAAGAATATTAGCCATTACTTGAACATACCTACATGAATATGTTTATATAAATATACGTATATTCATACACAAATACGTACGTGTATATACATGTAAATGCTGCATTGCGGTAAAGGGAAATAATACAAAGTATTCTTACAAGAAAGTGCAGACCCTCGGGACAGTCTATGTACTTTCTCCTGAGTGAATGAGATGAATTTTTTATTATAGTTCTCAGACATACTCCAGGGAATTCGCTCTCCTATTTATGAAGGTAAGCGGAACTCGCAGGTGAGGTATCCATTTATTAGGCATTAAGCCTTTTTCAAGATCTCTAAATAGCAGCAGAAAAATAAGACATTTTAGTACCCCAAAAGGAAAGCTTTTTTTAAAAAGCAGGCCAATTTCAGGGGAAACCACATCCAAATTAGGGACATATTTCTTTTTTTTTTTCTTTTTCCTCAAGAAAGACTGACAATGAACTTCACCTGAATACGGATCACGAGGTTGTAGTTAAGTTGTGCTCACCCCATCTTCCTGGCGGCTGGGCTCCACTTCCAAAGGCTTAGGATTTCCCGGCATGCCATTCGTGCAGCCCCCGGAGGTACAGAGCGTCCGGGGGTGCCGGGGGCTGGTACGGGGGGGCAGCCCTTCCCGCACCTAGTACCCTTTCCGATCGCGGTACTGGCCTGTGTTTGTCTATCGCTGGCCACCCGTCACTGCATAAAATAGACAAACTGCTCTTCCTTCACGGCGCTTGCACCCTAAAGGAGAAGTAAACGCTGAAATACGTGTGTTAGGTCAGACGCTTGCAGGCGACGAGCAGTCGGGAGCAACTCAGTGCAATAAAGCGGAAAACGGAGTTGAGGGAGGGCAGGAGGGGGCTGACTTGTAACTCCGAACAAGAAGGCCAGGGAAGGTCGTGCTGAGACGGGGAGCTCGGACCCGAGGCTTAAAGGGCAGGGTGGTCAGTGCAGCGGGGCCCGCAGGGGCGAGGGCCAGCGCGCAGGCCGAGGTGGCTCACGCAGAGGGCCCGGGGGGCGAGTGGGAGATGAGCCGTCGGGCGTGCTGTGGCGAAGGGGTGCTGTAAACCCAGCGCCCCCTGTGTTAGGTCACCAAGGACCACCGACCGATGGCTTAAACGGCAGGAAGCTACGCCCTGGCGGTCCTGGAGGCTGGACGCCCGAGAAGGGGGCATCAGCACGGCTGGTTTCTCCTTGGCTTGTCCGTGGCCGTGTCCTCACACGGTCTTCCCAATGTGCACGTCTGTGTCCCCCTCTCTTCTTGGGAGGACCCCCGTTCAACTGGATTAGGGCTTGGCCCAGTGGCCTCACTTCCTCAGAATTACCTCTTTAAAGGCCCCCACGTCCGTGTTTTGAGGGACTGGGGGTTAAGGCTCCAACATACGAATTTGGAAGGGGGGCACCCAATTCGCATAACAGTCCCTAATACCTACAGGGATTTCCCCTGTGGTCACACACGCTGCGGTGGGTGCCCCTCACGGGAAGAAGGCTGCTCCCCACCTCCGAGTCTGGTTCTGGGGTCCCAGGGTCCGAGGACCCGACTGCCTCGCTCTGCATTGCCCGCATCGCTCCCAGGTGAGCCTGCCTTTTTGCTGACGGCTCTCGCCAAGTTCAGGAGCATTCCCAGGTTCATGATAGGAAAGTCTGGGGCCGCCGGAAATGAAGCCACTTGTAACCCCGGCGGGAAGGTGGGGACACATAGGGACATCTGTTGAGAAGAGAATGCAATCCTAGGGGAACATAGCGACTTGATAGTTTGCTAATTTCTCCATTTTTAAGGCTGGTACTCAAAAAAAAAATGAAAGAAAGCAAAGTTCTAATGGCACAGCCATAAACTCAGCACGTGGGCGAAGTGCTTGGGAAGCGTGTCTCTTCCGAGGGGATAACCAGAGGCGTCACCAGAGGCGTCACCAAACGCCGGGCCTTCTGCAGCCGCGAGCTTGGCGGGGCCCGGGGCGTGGCCACTCATCAGCAGCCCGGAGCTGGAGGGGTGCTCTGCACCCTGTTAATGGAGCCCCAGCGCCTGGGCACGGCAACGAGCTTCATCTCCATCACCCGTTCTGCAGAGACCTCCCCTCCCGTTAGGGCCGAGCCCCGGGCCCTGTCGCACGCAGGCCTCAGGGCTCAGGCAGTCCCAAGTCCACCTGCGAGTTCGGCTCTCACGCGCCACACCTGGGTTCACTACAAAAGTCTCCTTTGTTTTCATTGTCTTCCCCCACGTCCCCATGGTGTTTCCTTAATTAGAAAAACCCTCACCCCTACCTCCACGGCACATAGCTTCTCAAGGCAAGTGAAACCAAAATTAAAAACAAAAACTGCTAAGTTTGTGAAGCATTTCTTTGGGATGGTTGCCCAGATGTTATCCTATCCGAACCACGTGACAAATGTACCCATGTTTTTATGGCCTATTTTATGTGGGTTCTGGTGTTCTGCCACTGACTAGCTCTGTGTGACCTTGAGCAAGTGACCTCCCTAAACTCTCTGTGCCTTGGTTATCGCAAATGACAAATGGGGATAGATGTGCCTACGATTTAGGGTGATTTAGGGGGATGAAAAGAATAAACACATACAGGGACTTCGATTAGGGACTGGTCTTTGCAAGTCCTCTAGAAATGTTTGTTGTCGTCATCCTCGTCACCGTTTCCTGGGACATTGTTCAGGAGTCACAGGACCATCAGGTGCTGCAAAGCACTCAGGTAACTTAACGGAATGTAGACACCAAAGAATTTAGCAAAAGTAATCACTCCCCTCCTGCTTCTCCTGGTGAACTGTCAGTGTTAATGAAGCATCGACTTCAGTAGTTAGTGGGGACGTTTCCTCATTGCAGGTAACCCACAATTGCTTCTTAAGAGAAGAATATGTTTCTTTGTTATTATTTCGGGGGGGGACGGCCGCAGAAGGCGTTGCGAAAAACGTTCAGCTCCTAGGAGCACCCTGCACTGAATCAGAGCAGGCTCCCAGCGAAGCGTGTTCGGGCACTTCCCGTACTCCGTCTCGTCTAACGTTCAGACCAGCCGCTACGGAGACACTCACGTCCTTAAAGGAAGAACCTGAGCCCAGAGATTTAACCACCTGACCAGCACCGATGGGTCCGGTCAAAGTCTGTGGTCTTCCACCCCCGGGTCCCTTACGTTTTGATTCGTGATTGTAAAAACGACTAGACAATGGGTCAGACCCTCCGCGGTGGCCACAGCCGCCAGCAGTTACGGGGCCGTGCACCAGCTCTTTCTAGAAGAGTGTGCGCACAGGAGGAATTCAGTGGGGATCCCCGGTTTGTTATCAACACGGGGAGGGTTCGAGGTTGAGGAGAAACATTAAGTGGAACGATGCAAATTGTATTTATTGAACATTCCTGTGCCAGCAATGGTTTTTAAAAGATCAAGACACAGCCCCTGCAAGGTCCTACCAGGGCACTCGGGTGGCACGCGCCCTCTTCGGTGGCATCGCCCGCCCCGTGTGCGCTGCCCAATCACCTGCAGGGGCGAGACCGCAGGCGGGAACGAAACCTCGTCACGGACAAGTCAAACGAGGTGCCTGGTCCCCGCGATCATGACTCAGTCAGGGCGGCCTTGGACTTACAACGGCAGCAGAATCCGAACGGACTTGTTTGATCCTGTGCTGTGACGTCTTCCCGTGGGATCCAGTCTCCCCACCTCCACTTGCTCCACGTGAGCGGCCCACGAGGTTCATCAACAGGTGGTGCTGACAGGGAAATGACAGGAGGACACTCGCGCCCAGGAGCGACCCAGGGGACCGCTCCTAGTTGCAATCGCTTCCACCACAAATGATTTGCTTAGAGCCTCTCCTTCCCCTCCTGGGCAGGGTTGGGACAGCAGTGAAGGGGCACGGCACTCGGGGCTCTTCGCCAGCGCTGTGGCTTCGTGGAAACTTGACGAGGACTCACTGGAGGTGTGACATGTGAAAGCCAAGCTACACACGGCCTGTGAGCCTCCCAGGGCCGCCCGGACCAACGTTCGCAAGCCGAGTGCTTCACACCCCAGAAACGCGGGGGTCCGTCATCGGGGTGCGCGCGGCGCCGGGCCCCTTTAGACCCCCTTCCCGTTGGCCCCAGCACGCTGGCCGGGGTCGGCGCCTGTGGCTGCAGGGTCTACCCCGCGGTCACTGGCAGATCCCAGTCCTAACCTGACCCCCCGGATTATTATGTCCATGCACGTCTGCTACGCGAGGACTAGCGACGAGTTCTGTCTAGAAACAACTCCCACAACAGTTTCTACATTTTATTTTCACGTGGAAAACCGGTCGGATGGCTTCAGCCTCGAACGGCGTGTTTGTCTGAGAGGAAGCGACGTGGCAGCGAGCAGCAGGTTTTATTTCTAAATGAAAAAGGATTTTTCAAGGACCAAGGGCAGCCTCGGTCCCAGGCCTCTCTCCTAGCTTGTGACAGCAAAACGACAATCTTCACAGGGCATTCTGCTCCCTCTTCACGTGTCCCGTGTCCAAATCTCTTTTTCTTTAAATAAGAACACCAGTCACGTTGGATCAGGACCCACTCTACTGGCTCACTGAGGCCTTCGGGGTCCTGCAGAGCGGGATACAAGCCCCGACCTGGTCACGCACGAGCCGTGGCCGTAGGCAAGTTCCCCGTGGTCATTGCTGCACGGGAGGCGTGACAACCTCGCAATGGGGTAACGAACCCGCATTCATGCATTTCACAAATGAGTTGTCTGCAAGTAGAAGTTCAGGAACCCTCATAGAGGGCGGGCGCAGGGGCCACACAGACAGCGCGTCCAAGTGAGGTCACACACCCCGCGAAACAGCGGCCCGCCGCGACGCACGCCCCCTCCCCTTTGCTCAGACCGTTTACTGTCCCCCCACCCCCCACCCCGCTTCAGAAGGCCGGTCCGTGTTCTGACCAGTGGCCCGCAGGGCCGCTGAAGACCTCACTCACCCCTGCCGATGTGGCCACGTCATCGCCTGTCAGCCGCCCTGTCCCTTCTGTCCCTGCTAAACTGCCGTTGCCGACCGCTCGGGCCCTGACTCCGGGCCTTCGCCTTGGCTGTTCCCTCCGGCTGAAATGCTTTTCCTGTTACGGCGTCCACGGAATCTGCTGCCATCCTGTGCTCAGCTCGGCCACCCCCTGTGCACCTTCGGCCGTCTCGTGTCTCCTCGTATCACCCACTTCCACCGGGCGCCATACCCGGGGGCTCCCCGGGAAGTACCCGGCCACGTAATATGGCTGATGGAGGCGCTTGTGGCCCATCGTTTCTGGACAGTCCTGTGTGTTTGTTGCTTGTTTCCAAATTGCTCCTGCCCCTGAGTGTCACAAGGACCGAGCGTTTGCTCATTTATTCACGGCTGTAATCGCAGTGGTTGGCGCGTGACAGATGCTCAGGACGTCCCTGTGCAAGGGAAATGGACCAGGCAGCCCGGTGGGTGCCGCCAGGCCTGACCGTGCTGAATAAATAGTAATTGCGATTTTTAAATGCCGAGGCCAATGCGTATGGAGAACCAAATTCTTTTCATCGGGTGATTTTCTTGTTCTTAGTATTTAGGGGGATGCAGGAGGCGGGAATTCACCCTGCATGGGGCTGTCCGACTTGTGCTCGGCCACCGAGCCGGGGACGGAGGCAGCACTCGGGCCCTGAGGGCCGCGGGAGGAGCAGGATGGGGACAAGGGAAGACACGGGGAAGCACGGAGCCTGCGGGGCTGCTCAGGGCGGCAGAGGCGGCGAGGGAAGCGGGGACAGGGCACCGCCGAGTGCGCCTTGCTGAGCAGCAGGCCGCAGGAAGCCGTGCGCCGGGACATGGCGCCATGCGACAGAGCCGGTCTGCTGTCGGCCGGGTCGTCTGCTGGGAGCGTGCTCTGAGCCCCTGAACAGTCCTCTGAGCCAGCGGTTTTGCACCGCCGCCTGGGCCCGACCCGCCAGGCGTTCCTGCCGTCGGGAATGGTTGGTGTCCTCAGGGAGCACCACTACGAGAGAGGAATAAACACGGGCCGGTGGGTGAAAGCCACCTCTCAGCCACCGTCAGTGGTGAAACCCCTCAGATGTGCGGTGGCCCTGTCTGTCCTCAGGGGCAGGGCGGGTGTCCCAGCCTCGGGCCACCTGGTTTTCTCATGGGCTCGTCGATGGGTTCTTTCCTGAAGAGCGTTGTAGCTGGTGCTGCTGTCGCCTGCTCGTCTCCGTGAAGGAAACAGCTTGCTAGTGACTCTGTGTGCCCGTGTCCCCCTGGAGTAATGAACTACCACCCGGAAGGCCAGTACAGTTACACGGGACATGCTTTGGCTTCCAATTGCAAACATTAAACAGAAAAGCAGCCCGAGCCCGGGTCAGAGTGTCTGTGACTAATGAAAACTCTGCCGGAGGCCACTCTGCCTTGGTCGGCAGCCAGAGCCCGTGCAAGTGTCCTTCTGCAGCCCGACCCGGCCTTGTCCTGTGGAAGGTCCCTCCCGGCCGAGGGAGCGCGGCGCGATGCGGCCAAGTACGGTCATTCCCAGCTGCCAGAGTGGTGCTTGCGGGGACAAAGCTTCAGGTGTCATTCTCCCCCCACATCGAGGCAAGGGGAAGGGAAGTGGGGGATGAGGTGGTTTGGGCGTCACACCGAACAGGACAGAAATGTGCTGCCAGGAATGACATTGGCCACCAGCGTGCCTGCGTGTGCCCTTTCATGGCATCTGGAAGGACAATTCTTCGGGGTTGCAGTTCGCAAACGCACATTCTGTACTCCCACTACTGTACAGATCTGCAAGGGCACCCCGTGATGACGTCACGTTCCGAAAATCGAAGGAGGAGGGAGCTCTGGTTTCCAGGTCATCTTCTAGGAGCTAACTTTTCTGACACGTAACTCAAGGGTCACACAGGAGAGGGTGGATCCAAACCCAGAGACCCGGCACGCACTGGCCGCTGCAGGTTGCAGGATAAAATGCATTTAGCGTCCTTGGGATGCATTTTTAAATTTAACGTTGCAATGAACGTGCATATTCCGGCTACGCGCCGATTCCTTGGTTTGTTCAACACCATTTCTCTGCAACCCACTCTGCTGCCGAGTGTGCAAGGGAAGGACATGGAGGAAGAGAGTGACCCAGGAATGTCCCAGTAACGGTGGCCTGTAATTCAGGCCTCAAGCCGTCAATCACTGCATTACTGGAAACAGCATGAACATAAGGAATGTCCTTCAAATTATGAAATCAAATAAACTCTCAAAGTAATAAGAAAACGGAAGACTATGATAGAAGATAGTAGAAAATAGAAGTTGTCCCCTGTGGTATTTAAAATTGTTTTAATATTTTTCTTACTCCTAAGCAATATCAGAAAATATGGATTTAGATCAAATATTGGTTTCCAAATCACTGAATCATAGAAAAATAATTTCTTAAGTGTAAAGGGAACCATTTCTGATAGAACCCATTTGGATTTCTCCCCAGTTCCTTTTATCTTCCAAGTCAGCAAAAGCTTCTGTTCATGTTATCCTCATGAGAGCCCCACAGACAGCCATGAGACGTTCACCAAAAGCACCTCAGACAGGAGCAATTAAGAAGAACAATGTTTTACAAGTAACTGCTCTTACTGGATATACGTACGAGTTCTTTTTCTCCTCCACAAACTAAGGTCTCTTCAAGTTACTGTACTGGGGGTGGGCTTCGTCCAATTAGTTGAAGAAAAAGGAAATTCACCAGCAGACAGCCTTCACACTCAAACCTCACCTCTGCCCGGGCCTCCCCTCCAGCCCCGCGGGTTGTGGACTCGCCAACCTCCACAACTGCAGGGGCCAAGTCATCACAGTAAGCCTCTCTCTCTGTGTCTCTCTGTCTCTGTGTCTCTGTCTGTCTCTCTGTCTCTCTCTGTGTCTCTGTCTCTCTCTCTCTCTCTCTCACACACACACACACACCCCTTGCTGGTTCTATTTCTCCGGAGAACCATGACTTATTTAGCTTCTAAGAGTCTACCCTCAACTCAGCCATCAAAAATGATCCTTTAAAATCTGTCAGACCGTGTTCTTCCCGAGATCTCCTTCTCTGAGTGCTCTTAGCATCCCAAACACGAGGGCTGTCCAGAAAACACCCAGCCATAGATGGCTGCCTTCTTCACATTACATGGCTGGATTCTTTCCGGACAGCCCTCGTGTACTTCTCCTACCACCTAGCATCTATGGCCCTGAATTAAAGTTGATTGACTTACTGCCCCATCTTTCCAAACTAAACAATTTTTGAGGGCAAGGAGTACGTCCTAATGCATTTTTTATTTCTCATTCTTAGCTCAGATCCTGCCATAGAATAGCTAACTGTCCAATGAATCTTACTTAAACGAAATAACTGATTTTCTTGTCAGTTCCTAGCACAGCATAAAGCTAAGCAAATCTAATTAAATGAAATAAATGGATTGTGACACGCAGGAGAGCTTGAGATTAACGGAAAGAGTGAGGCTCCTTTCGCCAGGAGCCTGGGAAAAGGATCCCACCATCGATGGAATGGCGGTTCCTCCTGTGTCCACCAGTGCAACGTGTCAGCAGTGAAAAGGGGGATTGGGACAGCAAGGGGTGACGAGGGGAAAAGGGAAACAAATTGGAGTGATTCGGAGCGGGGGGGGGGTTGTGACGGCAACTAACCCCGAAGTCACTCCAATGGCAGTTCCCATCAGCAGGAAGGATTACAGGGTAGAGGGGACATTCCAAGGTGGTTGGAGAGAGAGGAGAACTTGAATGCTCACCAAGGAGAACGCCCGGTCCACACCCCCAAATCCTTGATTCTTTTTGGACGGCTAACGAGCCCAGAATTACTTTAATGTGCACGGACAGGTGCATGGATTAAAAACCTAATTAGAACACACCTTTCACAGCGATTCCATTGGGATCACTTCTGGTTCTCCTCGAGGAAGAGGTAGAAGAGGCTTCGTGTAGATGGGTGTGTATAGGCGGATTGTCCAAGGGTCGGAGTTGGTATAAAATTGTGTGATCTGCTCAAACTGGGAATGTTATTACTTTCTCCAAGTCATTGGCCACAGTTTTAAACAAAAGGGGGTGGGAGAGGAGGTGGGGGGAGAGCTAAATATAAGGTGAGGGAAGAACTCACACTGGGTGGTGAACGTATTATACATCAAGTTGACAATGCACTGTAGAATCGTATGCCTGAAACCTATGTCATCCTTGCTCACAGATGTCACCCCAATAGGTCTAACAATAAAAATAAATTTAAAAATTTAAATAAATAAAAAAAAATCTTTCAAAAGAAAAAAAAGATCAGAGCTCTATGCCACATGACTTTCTTTTACTTTTCCATCAATTCCTTAATTCAGGCTACTTGGGACCACATACGACTAATTGGTCTGATTATCATAATCCAGGCTTCATTGCAAGACTATAGAAGTGACCTTACCCAATGACCAACTGAAATCTGATTACACTTTGTTTATGGCAGTGAATGTAATGTTCTGCAAAGGTGAATAAATGGCTGTTTCGCCCAAAATAGCTAGAAAATTCTACTAGGAACTAATTTATAGATTCAAATTGGAGTAAGGGTTTCACTGCTTTTTAAAAAGTGCATAAACTAGTTATCTATGGCATCAACCAATGTAACAATTTGATTAAAAAGGAAATTAGGAGAGTTTAGGTTCAGCACACTTATTCTTAGTGTAGGTACAGGGTTCAGCAGAAGTAGCACCCAGACTTGAGTTATGATTTTATGACAAAATCATACATGCTTATGGTCACACAAATAATGCCCCCTTTTTATGAGCTGATAATCTATACCAAACCTTTTATTACAAAATCATAAACATGTATATAGTTATGATTTATATAGTTACAATTTTGTAAAAAATCCTAACTCAAGTCTGGGGGTTCCTTTTGCCGGACCCTGGCTCAAAGAAATAATTTCCATTTCCAAGAGCAATGAGTAGAGTGGAACCAGCAGGACTTTGGAGTCAGTAGATGCATCCTGTGTGCCTGCTTTTCTGCTTATCAGTTACATGAACCCTAGATTTAACTTCTTTCTTATCTGCCAAATGTGTAGACCAGCCGTTAATTGTGTTACTGTGTAGCTTAAACGAGATGCAAAATGCTAGAGCAATACTGGCAGCACATTGTGACATTTTTTCACTAATCTGCTCTAAAACTTTTTCAACTATTGACATCTTGCTTGCATGATGCTTGAGTATCTCTACAGTTCAGAATCCTCATTCCCCTCATTTTGAAGGTCTAGATAATTTCCCATTTTCATTGTCTGGCCAATCTATGTGCTCTGTTCATTTGTTCTGCAAATATTTATTGAGCACTTACTATATATGCCAATGTTTTCGGCACTGAGGCCACATTGGTGAATGAAAGAGATCAAGTTCACGCTCCCACGGAACTGATAGTCTAGTAACTAAATTAGATGAGTTCCAATGTGAAACAAGTCAAGTGCCAAAGCCCACCGATGTTTCATTACCGAGCAAGAAAATGTATCTGCAGGTAACGACAAACATTTGTCATGCTTGGATAGTCTCAGATGGTTTCTTTGCTGTCAGGAGTTCATTTTTCTCTCCTGACTGACTCTCATTTCCATTTTGCAGATCACTCTCTTTTTTTGTGGAGAGAAGCAAATTAGGAGTTGCATAATTCTATCCTCTCTCTCATACAATAATAATTTCCCAGCTCTTCTAGGCAGTGCCTGTCCTTTGTGGCCCTTCGTCCTCTACACACAGCTTTCAAAGCCCTTTTGGCTTCTTCTGGCTCCTTCTGTCTGAGTCCTGACAATAGCTGGTCATGTCCTTTTCTGTTTGTCTTTTGTAGTCGTTCCTTTAACATCTGAATTTATGAATAAATAGCGAAGCTCATCAGAGCCCTCCTGGCTGGCCTATCTGTGACGCAGTGTCACTGCCTTCTCTTAATTTAATTACATGGTGCATTCTGTGTCTCTTTCTCTCTTTTAGATCTCTGGCCAACACACTAAAGATTTGTAATCGCCTTCCTAAAATCTGAGGTCATAATGATTCTTTACACCTGTGCTGGCCAACCTTCATCATAAGTTTTCTAGAGGTCACATTCAAAAAAAGGAAGTAAAATAAAACAATGTGAAGCTAATTTTAATGACAGGGCTTTCCACCTAATATATCCAAAATAGCGTTTCCATATGTGATCAAGAAAAAGTTAGCAGTGAGACGTCCTGCATTTTCGTGTGCCAAGTTCTCATAATCAGTGGCCATTTTCCCTTAACGGCACGTTCCGGGTCACCGGCCCGTGTCAAGCACTCAGTAGCCACCTGCCCCTGCGGATCGCCGCGTTGCCCAGCTCAGGACTAAAGAATCACAACTGGAGGGAGAGCCCTCATGCAGAAGCTCTTTAAGCTATTTCTTATTTTCTTTTAATATTAAATAATTCCTCTACACTCATGCATTTAGTTTGTAAAAAGCTTGTACAAAGGATAAAAGTGCCTTAAGATCTAAAACTGAGCCAGTTGGTAGTCATTTTTAGAATATTATGAGCTCAAGTCTTGTGACTTTCGCTTCCTCTTCCTCCTAACTTGCATATTGATGTGCTGACAATATCATCTGAAATAATCAGGATCTTGGTGGGGGTCACAGACCATTTCTGCCTGTTTTCCTCATCTCCTCGCTTCACTGCTTTTCATCTTCAGTGTCTTAGCTCATCGTAAACAAAAACAATAGTAGATTCATCTAGCTGTGAAAGGGAATAGGCAAACAAACAAATTGGAAAACGTTTGATCTCATTAATAAGCAAGTAAATGCAAAATCAAAGAGCAGCTGGAAACAATTTTTACCTATTAAATTTGTAATTTACTTTTAAATGACAATACCCAACGAGAATAAAACCTCATAAACTCTTTCCCACCTTCCACGGGAGATATTGTCACATCCTTTTGAGGAAAACCTTTTGACTGTGTGAGGCAACGATGTTAAAAATATTCCTGCTGTTTGGTCCTGAAATCACCCTACAGGGAATCTGTTCTACAGAAACTACCAGCAATACTGATCATGGTAGTCACATGACATGTTTACTTCAGGATTATTTATAAAAGCAAAATCAAGCCCGGTGTCCAAAAGGACAATGGGACACGAAAACTGCGCTCTGTTCATTCGGCAGCACGTAAATACGTAAATGCCTCATTTCTCATATTACACAGCCCGACACTTCCAGAACAGCTCTCAAAATTGTGATTTTTGCAGAGCTTTCAGGAATAAAATATATAAGAATGACACGTTAAGTGAACGCACAGAATGTACTTATACACATAAACATGCAAATCAAAGAAAAGTATAGAAAAAATATACCAAAGTGAAACAATGGTTCCATTTTGGTAGTGTGAGTTAGTGATCTTTTTTGCACCATGATCCATGTTTTAAGGACAAGTGTTTGCGATTTATTTAAATAACCCAAAGCATACATGCACGCAGCGGGCAGCACGAGCCTCAGGGGTGTAGAGGCGCGCTCGGCCGCCTGCAGGTGCCCGCGGAGGGCCTGCCGGTGACGGGACGAGCCGCGGGGCGCGAGCCCGGGAGGACCCGCCTGGGCCTCCATTTCCTTACCCGCAACCGTGCACCAGAGCTAAGGGACACTGTTCAGAACTTTCCAGATCAAAACTCCTAGGACTGTAAAAAAGCCTGGGCCCGAACGATCTCTATTGTGTGTTTATATCGCGGGCCAGATGAGATGGGGCTGCGATTGAAGCCGTGAAGGGCGTGACCCATTTTGCACGCGCTACCTCGAAAATTCAGCTCCGTGACCACCCTGTGGGCTGGACTTGGGCAAAAAGACATCGAGTGTCAGTTTATGCACATGCGTCATTGTTTCCTTTTCAGATCGGATGACAGTGGGAGACGTTTCAACAAACGGACGAGATGGAATTACTGCCCCCCACGGTGGCCCCGCGTCCTGCACCCCTCAGCTTGCCCCTTACCTGGTTTGCCCCACCGGGAGCCACGTTGCTACACCACTGTGCCAGTCAGGAGCGAATGAACTTATTCAACAAATGTATGACTTCCGGCCAAGTTGGATGTGTCAGGCACGCTCATAGGTGTTGATCAGAGAATACGACAGAACTGGCACCCCAAGGGGTTTCCAGTCTTGAGGAGGGGTGTAGGAAGACACTGAACAGGCCAACAAACAGATAAACAAACAAACAAACATACCAACAAACTACTCTCTGTGGGAAGTGAGAGTAGAAGAAATTAGGTGCCACCAAAAATGACTACTAAAAGGGACCCTACTCCAGAAGGGACAGTGAGGGGGGATCTCTCTGAATAAGCGGCCAGCGGAGCTGAGAGCCTGGGGTGGGGGGAGCAGGAAGCCCCACGGACGTGGGGCAAGGAGTTGTCTGCCCACAGGAAGCGAGGCCGGACACTTGGCCAAGCGCGATGATGGGCTTCGTTCACGGAACTGAAGGAAGTGGGCAGTGTGTCTGGGAACCGGAAGCTACAGGATGAGGAAAACAAGGACACAAGACGTGACTGAAGACACAGGCAAAAGCCAATTCAAGGGGGCGTGGGCCTCTAGGAAGACGTTTGCCTTTAATTCTGGGGACAATGGGAAGACCGTGAAATAATGGAACGCCACTGAAATGACACTGTGTGAGGCTGGTCCTGCGGCTCCGAGCACACGGTATGACATGTGGCACATCTCCCAGGTCGCTGCCTTTCTAAGAAGGATTTCTCCGGGTCAAACTTTAGACTTTCCTGAGTCAAACGAGCTGTTACTGCCGTCTGCATTTTCCAATCCACGGTTCAGTCTGCTCAGTGAAATTTTCACTTCGGATTTTTTCAGCTCCCGATTTTCCATGTATTTAATTTTTATTATTTTGATTTCTCTGCTGAAAGCTATCATCTTTTCACCCCAAATGTCTGTGACTTCTTTTTAACACTCAAACATACTTATAATACTCTTGATAAGTTTTTATTTCAAAATTCTACCTTCTGGATCATCTCAGGTCTACTTCTACCACCTTTTTTGCCTCCTGATTTGGGGTCACATTTTTCTGCTTCTCTGCATATCCAGTAACTATTTATTGTATGTTAGATATTCCAGTTTCTATGTGGCTTAGAGTCTGGATTTTGTTGCCTTCCAAATAACATCTTGAGTTTTGTTTTAACAGGCAGTTTAATTTACTGGTGGATCCACTTGAGTTTAGGCTATATTAGCATGGCTCTAAAGTAGTACTTACTCTTTGGTTAGTATAGCCCTAATTTTTTTTTTTTTAACAATTCAGTGATTTTAGCAAATGAATAGAATTGTATCACCATCACCACAATCCAGTTTAGAACATTTTCGTTATCCCAAAAAAAGTTCCTTTCTGTCATTTACAGTTAATTCCAGCTTTTGTCCTCATTTCTAGGTAGACATGCACCTGCTTTCTAACTACAAATTTACCTTTTTATAAAAGATATTAAAGACTATACTTTCAGGGATCATTTCTATAGTTTGTTACTAAAAGATATTGTACATAAATTAAATATGTAGCCTTTTGTGTCTTGCTTCTTTCATTTAGCATATTTATATGTTAATACATGTGGTGGCGTTCTTTAAACTGCTGAACCTATAGCTTCATTGTATGGATACACCCATTATGGTTTATCCAGTCTCCAAATGATGGACGTTTAGTTGTTTATTGTTTTTTTGGATTTTATAAATAATGCTTCTGTAAACATTCATGTGCATGTCTTTGTGTAGATCCATGTTTTTATTCCTCTTGAATAGATTTCTACAAGTGGATTTTCTAGGTTGAATGGTGAATTTATGTTTAACACATTAAAAAACTGCCAAAATATCATTCAAGTAGCTGTGCCATTCTCATTCCAACCAGAATACAGGATGTTTCCTATTTTTCCACATCCCTGTCAACACTTGGTATTGTCTGACTTTTCATTATAGCCATTTTAGTGTAGTGGGATGTCAATATTATTCTAATGACAGGATAGTGAACAAATTTGATGCGTTTATCAGCCATTCATATACAATACTCTCAGTTAACCAGCACCCATGCCGGATGAATGTAGTATTAGTTCTTAGGTTTTTCTGCTGGTTGCTTGAGAGGGTCAGCGGCTTGATTTCCAGGGGTAACTGAGAGTCTACTGTATCTTTTTTAAATAAAATGTGTATTCGAATCCTTCGCTCACTTTTTACTTCCGTCGTTAGCCCTACTTTTAAGGTGCGGCTTTCCTGTGATTTCAACAGAATGCCTGGGGTGTTCAGTGGGATGACTGACCCTGGTCAGAACCCCAGTGCCACCCTGCACTGTGTCACCTCCTGTACCCACGTCAACTCGCAGTCCCTCAGCTGCTCCTCTGAGTTGGTAATCACGGAGTTTTGCTCTGAGCATGCCCACGTTAGTACGGGCGAAGGACTCAAACGAACGTGTATGCAGGTTTCTAGAAGGCACTTCTCTGGGAAGCTTCCCTTTCTGGATACCCTCCTCCTCTGTAAGTTACAGTTGCCCCAGCAACCTTGAACTCTGGTAGCTGCTTCCTCCACTCAGCAAGACCACTGCTCTACCTGGGTTTGCCTCCCTGTACCGGTGTGGGAAGTGGCCCAGGCAGAAAGCGTGGTGAGCGCATAAGAAGACGTGTCCACAGTCATGGACGGTGGCAGACCCGTCGGTGTAGTGTCCAACGTCTGAAAACAGTTCCTCCATATATTTCGTCCAGTTTGATAGTTGATTACTTTCGGTCGTTAAATCCAACACCTTTACTTGACCATGTCTGTGACCAGAAGTCTTCTCTTTTAATCCCAAAATGTTTATCCCAGAAATTTTACTTCTAGATGTTTATATTCATAGAGAATATATATGCATGCGAGACTTTAGCCTGAAATTTTATAAAAATACCCTAAGTAAGCTTTCTCCTGGGAAGATTGTGAGGGCGCCACAAATGAGAATACACGCCCGTTTGCAGCTGAACCCTCTACTACATGGGGCGAACAACCACTTAGGAAAGTTCTGATTTAATGGATGGAATTGAAACGTAGGCATAGGAAGTGACGTGCTTCTCTAACTGCTTCTCAGAAACTGGAAGTGCGTGCCAGAAGGGCTCCATCCGCGACAACGGGTCATGCGCCAAAGGGCTGCAGCCCCACCCGAAGAGGCCGTGCAAAGGGAGGACGAAGAACCCGTCACTGATTCTGATCCTAATGACGTTTAAGTGTCTGTCGTCTGCCACAGTGGGACCGTGTGGGATGCCCCACGGAGAGGTGGCAGTGGGTACAGGTCAGAGCAGACGTGTGCAGTTCCGGAACACCGGGAGGAAGAGAAGCTCGTTTGACTCTGTCCTTAGTGTGACGACCTGTACCTGTTAGGGGTCGGTAAGAAAAAAGTATTTTTACATTTGTGCTAAGTGTTAGTACAGGGATTAGTATCTAAACCTTTTGTAGCTAACATTCTAGAAAATTCCAGGTTAGCCCATGAAGTGGAGAGTAGTGTATCATCTGCCTTCTCAATGCAAAGGCTTTGGGAGGTCCCAAGTTAGGGTCTTTGCTGAAAACGTTCTGCCGATGGTCTCTGGAAGCCAAAAACCAAAGGCCATCCCGTGTCGTTTGTGTCAGGGGGTCCGACCGTTCGGCTTCCCTGGGCCACACCGGACGAAGAATTACTGTCTGGGGCCACAGCTAACACACACAAACACTAACGATGGCTGATGAGCTAAAAAGGTCCAGGCATAATTTTCGTCATAGTTTCAGGAAGTGTATGAAGGTGCGCTGGGCCGTGTTCAAAGCCGTCCTGGCCACGTGCGGCCCGCGGGCCACGGGTTGGACAAGTTTGATTTATAGATTCCCCAAGTGAAAGTCGCCCAACAGAAGGGTTCTAACCGTCCCCTTTAAATTCTGAGAAGTGGGCGGTGCAGTGGCCAGGCTTTGGTGCTCTCATCGCCACGGCCTGGGTTCGATTCCCAGCCAGGGAACCACCGAAATAAATAAACAAATAAATTCTGCGAAACAGCTCCCCAAAAGACTATGTATCTGTCTGTCTAAAATCCCCGCCACTATGGTTTCTTTTTACAGTAATAATCTAAAATTCTTTAAAATTTGTTTTTTTAGGAATTCATATTTCAAATGTTTTCCACTTCACATGGAAAAATATAAGCATAGATTCTGCCCCTTGTGTTTGTATCTGTAATTTCAAGAGTTATTACAAAATTATTAAGATATAATTAATTTTGATTCATATCCACATACAGGGAGTATGTTCTATCATATAATTTTGAGTGACAGTCGCTAGAGTGTATCCAAAAATGAGTCTAAAAAACTGTCCCATAATTAAATATTGTACCTTGTAAATGTGAAAAATGATGAAGGGTGACAAAAAGATTAGGAATCGGGAAATCTGAATTCTAAGGCAACAAGGACGAGATTAAATGGAGTGACGACAACTTAGTTACCGCATCGAAAATGTGAAGGGCTTCCATCTGAAAGGTCACCCCAAACTTCATAATGCAGCTTACAACCCAGACGTTCACACAGAAGGTTTAACAAACACGAGAGCGTGCTGAAGCCAGAGTTTGCACAGTGTGTCATGTCATTTAAACCAATGTCTGTCTGTCTGTCTGTCTCTCTCTCTGTCTCTGTCTCTCTCTGTCTCTGTCTCTCTGTCTCTCTCTCTCTGTCTCTCTCTCTCTCCCCCCCGCCCACCTCTCCTTCTGAGTGTTTCATGGATCTGATTAATACTACAGAAGGTGTTAAGACCAGTAAAAACAGCAGCTTTGTTTACCATGTTTATGAATTCATTACTTCTCAAGTTTTCCGGCTTTTCAAAACGATTAAAACCAGGGTTCGTAGGCTCCTAACATATCCTGTGTCTCCCTTTGTCTTAGAACTTGCCTGGAATTTTAAAAACACCATCTCTCTCAGCTGTTCTAGCTGAAAGTGCATTTTCTTTTTAATACATAAATTTTCTCTTTTCAAGTGTCCTGTGACACCGTCTCCCCGACAGAGATCAGATCGCCGTTTGGTCTCCAACACCGTCTTGCATCTTCACTCCGGAAAATCACAGCCCCTTCGTGCTAACGCTAATCCTTTCCTAGGCCACGGGGGGACGCCGCTCTCACAGTGTCGCGCTCCCTAGTAATCACAAGGAAGTTCCAATATTCATGACAGCTGCTGCACGTACCGTCATCTCGATTGTACTCAGTGATGGTAACCCATCATCTGTGTATTGGATCTTCCTCACAAGGCTCCCCTGAGGGGAGACCAAAGACAGTGAGTCCCCAGCACGGTGGGCGTGGATGGAGTTGGAGGGTCCCTGACCGAGGCCTCGGGGCCCACTGCCCCACCGTTCCCCTCGGAAGAGACAGGCACGTCCTGCGGGCCCGACCTGACGTGAGGCCTTGAGCTGACATCTCTGCAAATACGTGACCAGAACTTGCGCTTCTGGTCTCAGCAGCACCAGACCTCTGAGCTGGCCGAGGACCTGCCGGCCCCCCGACCCGTGCGGGGGGCGCGCTTGCGTTTCGCTTCTGGCCTCGGAGTCCGAGGACCAGTTGCTGAGCGTGACCCTTCTTCTTCAAACAAAATGGACATTTTAGGAAACAAAATGGACAAAGGTGCTGATGGTATGTGGGAGCTGCTCTCTGTCTGACTCCTCTATAGGACAAGCTCCTGAAACACGGGGTTCCAAGCATCCGCTTCCGAGAGCACCTCACGCTGCCCTTCGCCTGTGCTCGACCCCGTGTTGTGCCCATCGTTAACATAGGAGGCCGTAGGGGCTCCCTAGCCCCCACATTTTAGGAGCTGTGAACGACTCTAGAATGACTGGATTTGGGTCTCTGGGGAATCGAGTTTTGAGAGAAGATGCACGAGGTTATTCCCAGGTTACCGTGGCTCTGCCATAATCTCACCCTATTTGGGCAGATGAAGTAAGGAGCTTCTGTCGTCTGGACCTCAAGAGCACATTTCCATTTCACCAAAAGAGAAACAAAAGAATGTTCAGGTGAGTCATCGAGGCGGTGGCTTCCATATTTTCTGACGTCAGCAGAACCAAATCTGCACTTTGGCCAACAGCAGCTCTCGGCTTCGCGTACGTGCGTCAGCACCCTGGCATCCAGGGGCACAGTCACAGTTTCACATACTGAGTGCGGCGAGGGAGTCAGTGCTTTGGCATTTGGGCGTATTTCTGTTTGTCCGAGAATCTCCTGGAAGTCCCCAAATACTTCTCTTTTGGATTACCTCGGTGCCTCCCTGCAATGACAGAGGGAAAGGTTCACAAGCCGAGCTGAGATGCGCTCGGTCAGAAATACCAGGTGGTCTGCGTTGGCTTTCGCCGGGGCTTAATCTTTGCTGTTTGGGGATCTGACCGAGGTGATGTGCTTGCTAGGTGGTGACACAGACCCTCATAAAATCACAGGTGTTTATACCTGTACTTATGTATCCTCTCTAGCTTATTCGGTGTTAAACAGCATTTACAATAAAAAAAATCCTTTGATGCACATGAAAACAGAGGTATGTCCATGTATTCACCTTTTGGGTAAATTTCCAACACCATAGTGCAAGATTTGAGGTGATCCGGAAGGAAAAGGATGTGTGAATGAATTCTTCTAGGAAGGACTTAGGCCCAGTGAGGCCTAACACTGTTTCAAATCAACAGGAGGAAACTGGGATGAAGGGAAATTATACGGTGTTTGTGTTTGGTACGTGGTTTCTCATACCAAAATATCTATGCATAATCACTTGTTAGGAAATTTAGAAAACAATAGTCATTTCAGAGAAGCTGACAATTAGAGCCAATCTGTAGGTGATCATTAAATACCGACCATGACCAGATACATTTTTCTTTTCCTCCAGAAATATTGAACACGAAATTGTGGCTTATAAGAATGCGGACTCTTTTTCCTTCTTGGTGGATATTCAAGTTTGTGAATCGCTGCGAACATGTAGGCCAAGGGAACCTCAATTTATTTCAACATCAAGTGCACGTAGTCAGCGTATGTGATGACGGCCCAGAGGCAGGAAGAGAATGGGGTGAAGAACGAGGAAGATAAACACACAGTTGGAATGAACTCAGACTTCCTTGGACCTTGAGCAAATATTTAGCCATTTTAAGGCTTAGTCTCCTTAATTGAAAAGGAGTGCTGATCCCATGGTGCTCATGACAGAAATGGAAAAAATCCAAACATCCAAGTGAGTCACAGAGTACCTGACACAGCATCAGGGGGTCGTACATTTTAATAACGATTCCTTTTTATTATTTCACAAATACTGTTCGATACCTTGGGATGCATATTGACATGGATGGAAAGCTTACTGCAGTTCTCCGTGTTAAATTTCATAGAATTTATTTCCAGTCTTTTAAAAGAAAATTCGCCTTATAGCTCTGTAAGCCTCCCATTTTATTTTCTATCTAAATTTTTATCTGATCATGCGAATGGAAGCTGAAGACATTTTCCCATTTTGGAAGCACTGGAACATTCCTTAGAAGTGACTGCTGTGTGATGAGAAGCCTCACACCCATCGTGGAGTTCTCTTTAATTTTGGGTTTGTTCACTTGAGTGACAAGACGACGTCACCCTTTGTTAAGGCACTAACCCCTGCTTGTGAGTGATCCTGGGAAGAGACACTCGTCACGTCTGCAGGATGTTGTCACAGAAACAAAGTAGCGATCACGAGAGTCATCTTGGCTCTTCTGTCCTGACCCACCCCCCGACTTCTGAGGGTCTTAATTGGGGGGTGACCGTCATCAGTCCGTGTTGCTACGTAAGCTGGAGCCCTGCTACGAAAAGGCTCCGAGGTGGACGGATCGGCCTCTGCCCTCTCCTCGCTGGAGCTGGCGCGTGTGGGACTATGGCGACTAATGTCCCCATCTTGTGGACTGTCCCAAGGCTCAGGCTGGTGTGGACAAGGGCGCAGGCAGGGAAGGGGAACGTGATGGGAGGTTGGGGAGCAAGACCTCAGCAGGTCCATTCGGCTGTGGACCTAAACCATCTCCTCCATGAGGGCCTTGGTCAGTCACAGCGCTGACATTTTCTTGTCCCTGTCTATAAAGTAATTGGTTCTCAACTTGGGTAGAGAACAAGTGTAGGATCACATTTGGCCATGTAGAATGCACACTCAGGTTTTGGGCCCAAACTCTCAGGGAAAATATCTTTCGTTTTGATTTTTTAATTCAAGTTTTTGTTTGTTTGTGTTTGGATACTTGTATTATAAAGGAATTTTAGCATTTATATTTTAATATATATGGTACAAGAAATTGTATGTAACAAATAATTACAAAACACAAGAATAGATACAAGGTATATAAAAAACTTGATGTATAAATTTTTTATTAAAAAAATTATCCTATTCCAGGGTATTATTTTGCATATGGATATTGTTATGGATTTCTAGAGTTACACTATTAACTCATAAGCATAAATAAAAGAATTAAAAACATTTATATAGATATGGAGTTAGTACTACCTATGAATAATATGCATCCTTATTTTTCCCTCACAAATTTGGGCCAAAACAGTGCGCATTGTACACGGCAAAAACACAGTATTCCTCAGCCTTTTAAAACCCGTGCGCTCCCTGACCATCTCCCCCACAACCCTCAGCCCCTCTCAGTCATACCCAGGACTCTGCATTTTAGCATATGTCACTCCATGTCTTTTCCTATGGTTTGCCATAAAGACACATGACTCCAAAAATCCATACTCTATTTATGGGTATCTATATTTTAATGTAAATTGCATGTTTTTAAAAATAATTTCCATTTTTAAATTCATGAACTATATCAAAACACCATTTTATCTGTCTATTTATTTATTTAAAAAATTTTAACTTTTGACCAGCTGGACAGGCTGACAGGCACCAGCCTCATTCTGCTGACTGGGGCTCCTCAGGGCTCCGGGGATGCCAATCATGGTCCCGTGCGGATCCCCACGTGGGCCTGGCACGTACGGAGGGACCCCTATGACCCTCTGCAAAGAGAACTGCTCCCTGTGCCCATTCCTGCTGGGCCCACCCCGGGTAACGGCGACCCCGGGAAGTGTGTGCCTTCCCTGTGGGACTGTGTGTCATCCTCTTTCGGCAAACATCGGACATACTTTTGTTTCCCCCAGGTGACAGCCTGTCTCCTTCTTGAGAATGGATAGGAATCTCTTTACTTTTTTGAACTTTTGGACAGAAGAGTTTATATAAGCTGTTAAGAGATGAACTGCTGGGTTTATACATTTTACTTCTACCTTCTCTGGTTTTCCTGCAAAACAAAATGTTAGAAAACATTTTAAGCACAGGACAGCGTTTCAAAAAGGGTCTGAGTGGATTTCAACACGGTCACAGATGAAGACCTGACCGTGGTCTTCATGCGGTAGACGCGTCATGAGCGTTTGTTGGATGACTTATGATCTGTCCTACAGCAAACCATGGTTAATTAGTCAAAAAACTAATAATCAATGCCAACATTTATTCAGATATTGCTATGCACCAGGAATTGTTAACTCCCGTCCTATCTGCTTTAACCTTCCCCAAAGCCCCATGAGTCGGATGCTTACTTTTGCCCTAATGATGGATGAGAAAATGGAGACATCGGAAATAAATAATTTGACAATGAGCTGATAAATTGTCAACCTGGAATTTGAATTTAGGAGACCTGTGCTAAAATCACCTGTTTCCATATGCAATATGTTACTTGTTTCCCTGTGTAATACTTAAAAATAAGAACCAACAATTAAGGTTAAATTTTGATTTGACAAACAGATAAACTGTAGAACATACTGTTGCAATGTGTAGATGATGGACCTTGAGATAGGTTTTGCAAATACATTCTCTCTTATCCATACCCCATTGAGTCATAAATTGTGAGATGATTGACAACGAGCGATAAAATCTACGGCCATTAAAATAAGTCTTGAGCAGAGACTGAACTTCAATCACACTCCAGCCAAGAGATCTAATGGCCCTTAACTCTGGACTGAATTAATAAAATGTGCAGATCTTATAAATCATTTCCATTATATTACAAATCATTTACAAATACATTTAGTATGTATTGTACATACTACAGAGACATATTTAAATAGCAATAAAAACCACAGTAACAACGGCTTTAAGTGTCCCTAAGAGACAACAGTGAATCTGTCCTGAAATATTTTGCCTAATTCAACTGAAATTCTAAAGACTATATGCTCTACCTAGAGCAAAAACTTGAAATGTTTTGATGCCTGAATCTGTTGAGTCTTCCAAATCCCCCTTTTTTTGAAGGATTTAGAAAAATGACAACAAAAGGTTCACAGGAATTTGTTTAGTTACAAAACAAAACAAACAAAACATTTTCTAGGATGGGCCCCTGGGGTCCCTGTGTCAGGTCTGATCTTTATCTCCATTCAAAGGACCTTCAGAGCCCTGACCTGAAGGCATTCAGGGTTGCTTAAGCATCAAAGGGGATTGATGTACCATGTACTAAACATTTTACAACTAGTTCAAACAGAGGCTGAGACCAAAACAAAACAAAACAAAACGTGTTTTATTAAGGATTTAATGTGATGGCCATTAACAAATAGAAGTCATTAATGATTCAGTTCTGAAATTAATTTTAAAAAGTTTAAAAATTATTTCTCATACATTAGTTTTTGCAATTGTTTCTTAAAATCAACATTATGAATTCAAAAGCATGGACCTGCTTCTTGACTATGAAATGATGCAAGTTATTAATGCAAGTGGTTCTTTCAGTCAATTATTATGATTGAACATGGTTAGTTATACGAGGGATGTCTGGAAAGTATCCAGTCATGTAATAATGACAATGTTATATTGCCAATGGCTGGATTTTTTCTGGACAGCCCTAGTACATAAGCAGACTCTGCCTGAAATTGTAATCTACTTCTAGGGAATGACTTCTAATGAATGTGAGTGCCGAAGTGACAGAGAATGGCTCACTGTAAAATGTACCAAGATAGTCCAAAATAACCACATGAAAATGTATCAAAGGATGCAACTGCTGAATCAAAACCAGTCTTAACATTTGACCCTGCTGGGCAGAAACAAGCCTTGCTATTAGCAAAGACGACTAAGCATGCCTGGCTAATTGACTGATCTCAAAGCTGGCTTTGCTTTCCTTGACTGACCCTCAGGAATGTAAAGCCCTGTTGTCTTTCACCTAACATGGTGTCCCTTAGATCCCATTTGGCAACATTCACAGGTAAATAACTAAATACACTGTCTTTCAAGTAACTGAAAATGAATACATGAAAGACATCTTGTCGCGAGCAAAACCAACTAGTAACAAATGTTAATTAGTCCTCGTATCTTTTTAAAATCCATAAATACATGGACATCCTAAAAGGTATCTAATGATTCTTATTAGGTATCTAATTCTTACTTTTGGTTTCTTTCTTCCAGAAACCAAAAGTAAGAATTAGAAGGAAAAAAGAAAAGTTAAATTCCATAGTTACCTCTATTGGTTTATTCTGAAAGATGGCATCCTTTGCTAAATAGATCCATGATTTCTTTTTCGTGTTGCTTTTGTAAAAGGATTTGTAAATGTCTTCGTTTGCTTCTAAATTCCTATCTTTGCTTTCTTTACATTATATTTAAATCTGCACAGTAAAACACATAGTATAATTTGATGCCTTCTTTTGTAGAGGAAGTATGTTCAAATACTGTTCTTTTCTCTCAAAAGTAATGGCAACTTGCTCTATTTTTCTTTGGAAATATTTCTTACAGGATCAAATTTGGAGATTTTATAATAGTATGGTATGCTGTGCTCAAACCATGCCTATATCCAAAACACCGTGAATTCGTGCTCAGCTTTCTCTTTCAATCTTTTTTTGAATAATGATTAAGAATTGAAACCTAATATACTTTGGAAATTTACATTTTATCTTGATTAGAATTGTCACGTTAGAGTGACATTGTACCTCCTGCTATTTAAATTAAATATTTCGTCACCAAATCTTTTCATGGCTCCTACGATGTCAACTACGAGGAAGGCTGTAGAAAGAAATTATAAAATCGATCATGTATACAAACATGCATGGCGCTGGACATACTCAATTCAGTAGGAAACTTAAGTGAAATGTTTTATGAATAGTAAGTAGACTTCCACCTAGAAATGAATCCAGTACAATCCAGTCTCTGTAAATCATTCCTGAAATGCAGCCCAGTACACTAGGAAACAACAGACCTAGTTTTAAATCCCAGCCCTGCTACGTACCCAGCTTTGTAGTCCCGAGACGGCTTCTCAGCCACGGCACCACGTAGCACTGGCTGTAATGGTTAAATCAGAAAGACACATTGTACGTAATGTGATTGTTCAGAAAACACTCTACCATTACAGTATCCACGGGGCACGACCTGCCTGTGATCTCAAAACATAAATTTATATAAATACCTTGTTTAAGTAAGAAAACTTACCTCGTTCTGAAAATTAATATCATATTCTTTGCAGCCAGGAAATGTCCACATTTCATTAGAGGGTTCATTATAATGACCTAAATCTGTTACATCTTCTTCAGAGTTAGCTACGTGCCCTGGGTGGCGGGGAAATAAAATTTTACACTCGCCCAGACCCTTAACGTCCTAGTTTCCCTCAGGGCCTCACAGACAGTCTCTGCTTTTACAAGAATAACTCTTCAGGGCGCTGACACAAACTCTTCATTTCTAATGTCCCCCTCAGGCATTAGGGGATGCGGTTGCCCCAACTTCTCAGAAAACAAAAGCAAGTTAACAAGAAAATTTTCATGTGTCACAGGCAATTTTTAATTAAAAAAAAAAAAAAAAAAAAAAAGACCTGATTCATGGGTTGGAGAGAGAGAGACATCTACACGGTCCTGCCCCCCGATACCAGAATGGGGGTGGGGGGGGGGTGACTGGTGAGTCTTGGGCTTCGCAGCTGCCCCTGTGGATAATACTAGAACTGTTCACCTCGCAGTCTCCCTTGAAGAGATGCAAATACGAGTGTTCGCTTCGTGGGCCTTGAATGCCCCCGAGCTGCATGCTGTGGGGTTAATCCTGGTTTCACACGAGACGTGATGGACACAAAACTTCTCCCACAGAAGCTGCCTGGCTCGTTTTCGTAATCCCCGAACGCACCCCCTCGCCCGGAAGGACAAGTTCATCGTTACTCTGTGGTGATGATGCTTCTGATGTGCTTTCTTGGCTTGTCAGGATGAGCCGTCCGGGTCGACCTGCCTCCCTGGAGGCCACTCTCCAGGCCTGGTGGCCTCAAAATGTCCTCGTTCGTCTGTCTTGTACAAACGTGGAGTCCAAAAATCCCAGTTCTGAAGGATACTCCCATGATGCTCTCTGGTCACGAGAGGCTACACTGTGGCTATCGTACACGTGGGTCTAAATGATGTATTTCTAATACCCTCAAGATGTTGAGATGAGATGGTACTCTCGTGGGGTGGTGAGGAGGCACATACTGAACTTTGCATAAACAAAACGGTTAGGCTTTTAATAGTTTTTTTCAACACAGGTGCCAGTGCTGTTCTCCTGTTGAATTCTGTATTTATATTCAGCTCATCTCTCCAGGTGGTTGAATCTTCTCGGACACATACCCTTATCTACTTGAACCATCACCAAATGCCTCCTACTCGTGTATTGAGTCCGCCAGAGGACACTACGGCCAGCTTGGTCATGGACATCGTGCTCGCCTTCTGTGCTCCCTGCGCTCTTTCCTCCTCACTTTTGCTGTCCCCTGATTACCCCCACCTCCCCCCCAATTACTAGCCCATTAAAGAAATGCTGCTGCTTTCCCTGCATGACTCTGACCCGCTCAATGCCCTTTGCATGCGGTGAGGCTACACGGTTCTGATCGTCTAGCTCCGTCCCCCGTGTTCGCGTGGCTTTGCCCGACGCCGAATCCCCAAAGTGCTGTTTACTCCCCGTGTCTCAGCACTTCCGCACGGTTCCTGCGCCTTCACTTACGTGCGCTGCTGCCGCCTCATAGGATTCTGGCTTCGAACACCAGCACGACGAGGACTCCAAACACCGAGAGCGCCAGCCTCCTCGTCTCGTGTACTTTGGAGGACAACACCTACCTACAAGGATTACATGAGGCAATAAATGACACAACGTAGAGATAAATACGGGTTCCTCTCCACGATCTTTGGGTGTCATCTGTCCTGTCGGTAATGTCCTTCCCTTAGCAAAGTCCCCCTCAAGGCCAAGCTTCAATGTCACATGCTCCAGAAAGCGTTCCCTGACCAACTCAACAAGGAGAGCTCCCGTATGTGCACGACCACCGCTCTTGGCCGTAGGACTTTCATGCCCCTGAAGATACTCTGTGTCTTGTACTTAACTCTACTAGATCACACGCTCCTGGAGGGTAGACGAATGCCTTAAATTTACGTGTCCAAAGTGCCTTCTAGGTTGTGGCGCCAAATAAATACTAAGTCTGATTGCATCTCCTTCATGTCCTTCTTCCATTCGAACTGGCACAATTTTAGATAACATTCATCTCAGCCTTCCTCACTCTGCTGTTTTTGTCCTACTGCTTAGCATCCCCGTACCTCCTTCAAAATACAGCAATCCTCATATACAAATCATTCAATTAGTTAAGACGATAACTTTCTTGACTCTTGCAACGTTAGTCTGGTATTCATATTATTTTCTAGCTTGTATGGCAGAAGTCTTAAGCAGACATGCTCCTTTAGGATGGAAGCCCGGTAATTTCTTTTGTATTCCCACAGTACTGGATTTGGGATGGCTGAGTCTTCTTCAGGTCCACCTGATTCAGAGAACAGGCAGCACAGAAGGGCAGATGGTATCTCTACTTTAACTGTTATGCCTACAGCATCTTGCACAGAACCTTGCACGTGGAAGGTTCTAGATCTGGGATCCCAAGATATAGAAGGGCCTCGTGATTTTCAGTTTATCTCATTTGTGGAGAAAAATGTTTTGCTATTCTTGCCTTAAATTTTTTCTCTCCATTTTTCTGGTTAATAGCAGCAGGCATTATTACATTCATTGAATATTAAATAAATAATTCCCCCAAGTCACAGGAAGTCAGTTTGGCAGAAGATTCTTTATCTTAGGGAGATGTAGTAACATGTGCTTAGAATTTACAGATGGTTTTGAAACAAAATTACTCTAATGAACGTCACCTTTTTGGAGTTGCTCAAACTTGCCTCAAAATGTAACAGAGAAAAGTCAAGAAGAGCACTGATGTTATATTTAGACCTGAGCATGCATCCAGAAGGAAACATTGACTATCTTGACAGCCTTCCAACAAAAATAATTATCATATTCCATCATCCTTGTTAAGCCCTATCATTTAAAATTCAGGTTGGAAATTACTAAGAGGTGTTATTTATATTGTGTCTGTGAAAGAAAAGTCATGCCTGTATTATGAAAAAAATCACATATTGTCAACTAATTACCATTCTGAAAAAAATAATTATCACTGTAGCCTAAAGTTTGGGGAAGGAAAGTTAAGTTACTCGAGTGATATTAACTTAACTCATAACAAATGCTCATAAAACAGACCTAATCTTTGAAAACAAGAAAAATGACCTTTGGTTCTTGAGCTAGTCCCTAACATTCCTGATGGTAACATTGCAGTGTACACATACAAGGTATTATTTTATTTCACATTATGCTTTTTGCCTGTTTTGCCAAAACGTATCATTGCACTCTACTTCCCTAGGAACTGAGTCTTTCACGACAGGACAACAGAAAAGAAGTCAAATGTAGTCTCAACAGCTCTCTGAACTACGTTACTTGTAAGTCATTTGTAAGTCATTTAAGAGTAACAGTGTTCCTTGGGCAAAGAGAACTTTGGAGAAACAATTCAAAATTTTTCCTTCTATCTTGTTCACGTGACTATTGTGGGGGTGATGGGAGGGCTGGAGGAGAGGGTGAAAAAAGGGGAAGCAATCAAGTACAAACGCACAGTCAGTAAGTCATGGGGATGTGAAGCGCAGCACAGGGCACACGACCAGTAACACTGTAATAGCTATCTACGGTGTCAGGTGGAGACCAGACGGATCCAAAGGAAGTGACATGTCTCATCACTATGCGGTCCACCTGAAACCAATACAATATTGTATGTCAAACATAATTGGAAAAAATAAAAAATACATATACAATGGCACAAACTTTGGTAATGTTTCTTATTTAGCTGAGTATTTCAAATGCTAACAAAATATTTGAAAGTCACATTAAAGAGTTAAAGTCAGTAGTACTAAAGGTGCATGTAGACTGTAACGAATCTTGAGAAGTCAGGGGTCCAAGGTAAGTGCTATCCGAGCATATCACAACATTCAGCATTTGGTTAAATGTAGGAATTCCTCCTATTTAGAGAATTCTATCTATACAAACTAAAGAACCCTCAATGCCAAAATTCCGAACATTATTTTTGAATTAAAAGTCATATATACTTAAAATACAATTATGGAATAAGAATCTGCTTATTATATTGCTTTAAAATTTTAGGCCATAAAAGTATAATATAAAGGCATGACACAAAGTTGAAATTTGCTGATTTTGAGAAATGTGACAGACAATGGACCTCAGGTTCAACACTTATACTGAGAGCAATGCAACTGCTATCACAGAAGTTGCCAGAATTCTTCTCAATCTATCTGGGAATAGAAAGTACAGTTTTATTATGTTTTAGAATTCTGGTACTTAATCTGTGTGGAAGTGTACACACAAACGGAAGCAGGCGCTGAAAGCATCGCAGACCCATTAGAGCCTGTATCTTAGCTCCTAAGTTAGGTGAAGACACGCAGCTCAGGATGGCCAGAGGGAGTCTGTCCCACAATCACTGACTAGTAGCAAGTCTCCAAACTCCTTAGAATGCTTCCCATATGCTCTGCTAAATATTCAAATTCCAACATGAAAACATTTTCTCACAAATCTATCACATGTGATGCTTAGACTGTAATGCAAGTCACTGCGTGGTAATTGTGGGTTCCCCGCCCCATTGTTTTGAATGAGTAAGGACACTTTAGCCCCGCAAGACAGGAAGGAATCGTTTCTAAAGACAGTCACTTAAGTCATTTAGAAGTTGTGTAACTTGCTTTACATTAACCAGGAATGGGCATACCCACGTTTAGGCACTTTGCCCACTTCAGGCTGTGTGCTTTAAATACGTACAGAAAATACTGAATACCGAGTCTTCTAATACGCTGTCAGACTCACTCCTCACAAACAGGAAAAACAGGCCTCTGAGCCACGTGGAGCTTGGTGACAGTGGCAGGGTAGAGCACCACTAATGCCCATTCTCAGGAATGGGGCGGGGGGCATTTGCAAAGACCGTGACCGAGGGCTATCTGCTGGTCCCTAGGGGGTATAAAGAAGGCACGACAAAGGTGATGGTAAAGTCAGGAATCCATGTTTTACTGAAACATTTCATAACACAGAAAATCTGTCTGAAGTGTAAAGTTACTGTCTTACACAAGAAGGACAGACCCATTTTCAAAGACTAACCTGAATACAATAAATATGGAGTTTACACACTAATTTATACACAGAAACTGCCCCACAGCCATAAAAATTTACACGTAACAGTGCAACATATAATTTAATCAGTTGATTTATTGGACAGGTCTTTCTTACTAAACACAAATAACTACCTGGTTTTCAGATATATATATATATATATATGTATATGTATATAATATATATATATTTTATGTATATAGATATTCAACAATCTGTACAGTTTCTAAACATAAAACCCCTAGAAGGCACAATTGTCTATACAACATGTACAAAAATGGCTGGAGCTGACACAAAACAATTATTGGTCAACATTTCATGATTGCACTAAGATTAGTCATGAGTTTAGGTCAGAAAAATGTGCTTTAAGGGAAGGAGGGTTTTCAAAGAAACCTTTAAGTGTTATTGGGGAAAACAAGGACAGAAGGAAAACAAACAAACAAAACCCCAACCAGAAAGCCGCTAGGTCGCGATCACCAGCCTGTCTTCGTCCTCGTCACTGCTGGCGTCGCTGAACGGGACGGTGGGCGGCCTCCGTGGCGGGGCAGCGGGCCAGGGTGCTGGCCTGTCCGGGGGCCCCTGCGCCGCCGGCAGCTCGTGCTTGGGCCTCCCATGACTTACGGAGGCAGCCAGCCCTGCGTCCACCGCACTGGAGCCCTCGGGCCTCGCGGGGTCACCTGCAGGGGCAGGTGGGTCTAGCACGTGATTTGCACTTGCCCGCTGGACGCGAGGGGACCCCTGCGGGGACGCGGTCCTGCTGCCCGGACTCGCGCTGGCCGCTGGAGCCGGCTTGGGGCGCGCCTCGCGTGCCCTGCCCTGGGGGGCTGGTGTGTCGGGGGCGCCCTGCGTGTCCACGGGCACTTGGCTCACGGAGGGAATTAAAGCGGGCAGCGCGATGTTGAAGATCTGCAGGCTGGGGACGTGCGCCTGCGGCGTGGGGCTGCGCTGGCACGGGGGCTTGGCCGTCAGGAGCTGCAGTCCCACGGCGTTGAGGGCCAGCCCCGGGGGGTGTGCCTGCGAGGCCAGGTGTGGGCCGGCCAGGCCGACCAAGTTCACAGTCTCCACGCTCAGCGACGGCAGGGGCTGCGAGCCCGGGGCGCTGAGGTGCTTCAGGCCGGGCACGCGGATTTGGCCAATGGGAATACATGGCACGACACTGCCGAGTCCGGCCACTCCGTCAGGATGGGTAGTGCCAGAAACTTCTGGGATGGTTTCCCAAGGCGTGCCCACGCTTTTGTGAATGACACTGACAGCAGGGATCGTGAGTTGCACCGGCCTGGCTTGAAGGGGCAGAAACGTAGAATACGTGAGGCCGGCGGGTACCACGTGGATCCCCCCGACCGGAACCATGTTGTAAGGTGTCCGTGACTGCTGCTGGGAATGCAAAGGCAGGTGGCTGAACAAGTGAGTCTGGGGAGAAGGCAGGCCCGGCGTCGGCAGGAGAGGCACGGGGCACGTCTCCCCTGCAGGCGTCCCCGCGGCTGTCTGAGGGCCGGGCCCCGCTGCCGGAGGGAGCAGGCATGCAGAGGGCGTGCTCTAAAGAGACGGAGCAGAAACCCGTTAGCACCGAGCAAAGGTCAGCACGCAACCGGTTCCTCCTGGGGAGCTGGAAGTCCGCATGTGTGTATTCTATCAGATTGCAAGCTTGCTAGGAATTCCATTTTGATTTTTAAAAATTTAAATTTCCAATGGAAGAACTCTATTGCATCCTTAATCTCTTTAGTTCCTTGCACAGAGAAGAGCCACTTTGTAGAGTGCTTGGCACTGCCAAGCTTCCTGGATGCCATTTAGTTTGTGCTAAAGTGAACCCCGAGAGGTGGTCATAATTACATTCGGCTCTTGTTACTGCCGACACCCTAGCTCCTCCCTGTTCTACACATCAAGGGTTATTAGGACATTAAGACATTAGTTGGCCACGAGTATCATCTCAGGAAACACTTAACCAGAGAGTTACTCACTTATGAACTAAAGAGCTGTCGTTAATAAAAAGGGCTGCAGTCGGCCGCATGCAAGATCGTTCCTTCATTCACAAGTTTATGAAATGTGTGCTGACAGCCAGCTGTCCAGGCACTGAGACATTGTGGGGTGGAGACGCTTAGAGCACAGGCGATCGAAACACAGGTGATGGAAAGTCATTCACAGGAGTAAATCTTGCGTATCCTTTCTGCCGCCCAAGGTTATCATCATTAGCTTTTTCTTGATAATATCTGTATTATAAAGCTACCTTAATTTATATGCTAATTTAATTTAAACATTAAAATAATTTAAATATTAATGTAATTTAATTAAATTATACTAATTTAGGGCAGCTTACAGAATTCCAAGCTCCCAAACTTTCATAGTTGTAGTTCTTTCCAGTTGTACCTAGTAGAACCAAAATCGGCCGCGTTCAGAAATAAGTCCTAGTGCAATGGTCAGTGCACACCAGAGGGCAGAGGACTGTCAGTGAGAAAGGAACGTAAAAGGAGGAAATCGCTGGAGGTGCCCCTGGGGTCACTTTCTGGAGGCCCGAGTCTGGCTCTGGGCAGGCAGCTCTCCAGCTGCCACAGCAATTTGATCATTGGAGCAAAGTGAACTACTTGATACATTTTTTGGGTCACATTAACTTTGCCATAGAAACTGGTGGCTGTTTTGCCAACAGGGACAAAGTGCAAAATGTTTGGAGAATCTAGTGGAAAAGCAACTCAGAGTAGCTGTGGGAATAAATAAGCCCAAGATTCATGTTCTGAACTGGCACGTACATTTTTTTTGTTTTAGTTCAAGATACATTAAAAAAAGCAAATAATAATAAATGAGTATATTTTCAAAGATCTGCTTGGCTCTTTCAGATTTATAACAGAATATGTGAACTGATTAAAATATTAATACCTAACAGGAAGCCAAAGGACATAAATATCCTTTGCCCTTAAATACAGTAATACACGCACAAAAAGCTTAAACAAACTGATTCAGCCATGAATGAATAATTTAAGTACATTATTTTCTTAAGCCATTAGGTTCCCCCTATTGAATAGGTTAAACCAAAGGAAAACAACAAACCATTTACCTGTGTTAGAGCAACAGCCTTCCCAGCCACAGGACTCAGACCCCCTTCTGACTCCGAGTCGTCTACAGACATCTGGTGACAGGGGGATCTGGGGGCAGCGTCAGGCGACCTCGAAGCGTCCACAGGCACAGGTGCTTCATCTTCATCTCTTGCCCCACGCGGCCTGGTCCCCACAGGCCACTCCGTCTTCCTGGTGCAGTCGGACTGCACTGTGCTCAGGACGGTCATCTTGGTGGGCAGCGCCCTGGGCAGAAGGTCCATCGGGTCCGTGTGCGTCCCAGAGAAACAGTCGGCAGTCCTGATGTCCTCATCGGCGCTCGCAGCGTCCTGAAGGCCACCTCGGGACGGAAGATGCTGCGGGCTGGCTGTGATGGAGGGAGCTGCCGACAGGACCGACTCCGCCTGGCTGTCTTCGTCGTCATCGTCATTTTCATTATCGTCCTCATCGGGGCCATCAGATTCTTCAAGGTCATATCCAGAGCGCTCGCAACCGAATCTCTGCTTTTCATCTAATAAAAACAACCGCGAGGCACGTTACACAATGTCTGGCCCCTGGACAAATGCAACCTTTCATTTATTTACTTTTTATAAACTTGGCAGAGCTGTGAGGAGTAAAAGACAAGGACTCCGCCCACAAAAGCCTACAACAGAGCTGAGGAGGGGGACGCGGGGAGGAGTGAGTCAGTCCGGCAGGACGCAGAGACGGGCGGGGAGCGCGAACAGAGGGCAGCGTGGCCGGGCGGGCTGCGCGGGGCTGCAGAGCGCGCAAACTGCCTTGGACGGCGGAGACAGGCAGCGGGCCGTGAATATAGGAAGTCAGAAGGGAAGACCTCAAACATCTTACACGTGAAAGCCGCCAAAGAAGACTGAACTATACTCAAAGATTTAACGGAGTTCAATGCAATGCTTTCCCTGAGTTCTTTTTCTGTATTGGTTTCTTTGTATTTCCCTCTTCTTAAAACGGAAAAAAAAAAAAACCAAACCAAAAAACAAAAACCCAAAACCAAAGCTAATGGCATTTTGTATTTATAAGCACAACTGTTTTCCTTAATACCTAAATAGTATTTTAGACACGTTTCCGCGGTCCTCTGAGAAGTAACATCTAATACATAAGCCTCCTACTTTTTTCCCTTAGAGGTGCTAAATTTTCCCATCACTTTTTTTTCTTTCTATGATGATTCAACCTCCTCCTCACAGGGAAGGAAACATTAACTACAAGTCACTCGTATCAGCCTCATGCCATGTGAGATCGCGTTTAACAAGGAATAGCCAAGATGCTCCAGGGAACAGTCTTAACCTTATCAATCCAAAATCTTGCAAAATGAGAGGTTGTTTCCCTTAGAAAACCAATACACTTTGAAAAGTGAAATGGGAAAAGAATGCCAAACACCTATCCCAAGTCTTTCTTCCTGAGCTGTAACTGGGACGGTATCAGACCACGTGCAGCCTAACCACCGTTACATACGTGCTGCGTGTACACGTATGTTCTCGAAGAGAAAAATGTGTAATCGGTGTATTCACTGGCTTTCCCAAGTGGTCTCTGTGTTCACTTATTTTGCTCCTTTTTCTATATTATAAAGGTAAGTTCTTAGAGAAAGGCCTTAGGGGGTCAACAGCACAACCTCTGAGGGTGATAGTTTCTAGGTTGGGAAAGACTAGAACTTTATATTGTTTGTATGAAGCACGTGTTACTTTTATAATTAAAATGTTCATAAGCTTTCTGTTTTAAGGGCTCTACTATTTTACTGTAAAATAATGAGTATAATAACACCAACTTACTCAAGTGCCCACGCTGACGACAGAACGGGTGATTCTGGGTAAATACCCTGACGCCTGCCTCGAAGGTGCCTCTCACACATGCCGTCTGATACTTGAAATTCTGAACTTAGGGAGTCATTCTTGATTTGCTTTGAATTTGCCACATAGGTGCCAATCAGGTATACTTTTAGAGACGCTTTTACTTTTAAAGGGGAAAGTAGAAACAAAAAAAGACAAAAAGAAAACCTGAAGAACCTAGATGACTGAGCGCACAGGGCATGGCGAGGGGGCAGATTTCATCAAGCGCCAGTCCTGCTGCGAAGCCTAACGCGGGTGGAACTTGCTTTCCCTTAAAAACGATTACACTTCTGCTTCTAAAGAGCGGCCCTCACTTTAAATTTGCAACTTTTCCCAAACCCAACACAAAGCTCAGTTTTCAGGTCGTCCAACAGGCCAAACTCTAAGCAGAGGCGGCATCTGTTGAGAGAGTGGACACCAGCGTGCGTCCTCGGGGCAGAGGTCAACGAAGTCGGCCGAACAGCGGACAGATGCGTGAGAGCCCCGAGGGGCTGGCAGGACCCGCGCAACCTGTGAGGCTACACTCTCTCCCAGCCTCCAGGCCACGGACCCCACCGAGTGCTCAAACAAAAGACAACGAAGTGTCCACTGTGGTCCAGGGCTGGGGAAAGAGGAGCAGGAGCCACACAGGAGGGACAAGGGATGCTTCCTTGTACCCGCGTCCCCTCTCTCCACTGGGGAAGAAAAACCGTATCCTGCAAAGGGAAGGGCAGCACGAACGGACACAGGGGAAGACTCACCGCCGTCAGGAAAGGGGGCGAACAGGAGCACAAACACAGCCCCCCTCCCCGAGGAGGGGGAGAGGCCGCTGAGTCCCCACGACAGCTGCAGGAGAGGGAGGAGAATAAGGGGCCCCAGCCCAGACACCTGAGAGCATGGCGCCTGCAGAGGACCGAGGCCGGGTGGGCACAGCGATGATAACCATCTCCTCGGCCCTAACGCCCAGTTGAAGAGCATGAAATGACTGGTGACAGCACAAGACCGCTGGGGGGCAGACAGAGAACCGGAACGCGGAGAGCGACCCTCCGTGGAGCACTCTGCAAAGCAAAGACCTCAAACTAGGACCGACAGGCGCTGCTCCATAATCCATCCTCCACCCCAGACCCCAGGGATCTCCACAGCAACGGGAAGCCTCTGGGGCTAAGTGTAGCCATGGCAACAAGAAAGCACTCGCACCAGTCCTCTAGCTAGAACACTCCCACCTGGGAGTCCTAGCTGAAGGAGAGTATGCCCACTACCCCAGTCATAAAAGCTATTTACTACACTGTCTTATACAAGATGTTCAGCTTTCAACAGAAATTACAAGGCATACAAAAAGGCAAGGAAGAAAAAACATGCTCAGAAAAGGCCATCAGAACCACTCGGTAGGATGCAGATGTTACTACTGTCAGAGAACTTAAAATAATTACGATGAGTGTGTTAAAAGCTCTAATGGAAAAGGTGGACAGCATACACTCTCAAACGGGAATCTCAGCTGAAATATGGAAGCTACACAAAAGGATGAAATGAAAGGCTACAAGTGAAACACTAACAATGACAAGAAAACCATCAAACTCAGAATTCTATCCCAACTGAAAATAATTTTCAAACATGAAGGGAAATAACCGATTTTCTCAGAAAAACAGACTCAGGGGATTCACTGCCAGCAGACCTACTGGACAGTAAAGTGTTAAAGAACTGTCCCCAGGCCAGCGTGTCCAACCTTGTGGCTTCCCTGGGCCATATTGGAGGAAGAATTGTCTTGGGCCGCACACAAAACACGTTCACACTAACGACAGCTGAGGAGCTAAAAAAGGTCGCAAAAAACAAAGGTCATCATGTTTTAAGAATCTGTGTTGGGCCGCATTCAAAGCCTTCCTGGGCCGCAGGTTGGACACGTCTGCTCCAGGCCGAGAGAATATGGTAGCAGATGGGGACCTGGATCTACACACAAAAAGAACAGCAGCAGAAATAAAACAAATACAGGTAAAATTATTATTTTTAAAAAATTTTAAATTACTTACTCTAAAAGAAGCTGCATGTTTACAGAATAGTAACAATGTACTGTGTGTCCTAGCACGTACGTAAAGGAAAACGATATGACAATAGCACAAAGAATGGAAACACAGAATTGTGACTATATTGTTATAAAGTCTTTACATGTGAAGCAATGTCATAATTATTTGCAGGCTGACAATTAAGTTTTTTAAAAGTTAGAAATAAGTCAGTAGAGGATATAAAACAGAATCATAAAATGATCAATAAGGTATAAAAAGAAGGAAAAAAATGAAACAACAGAAAACAGCTGGCAAGATGGTAGGTTCTAATCCAACTACACGAACAGCAGAAGGAATGGTGATGAATTGAGAGGTTATCAGACTGAATAAAGGGGCGAGTACCAGCTACCAGAAACCATTTTATGTATAAAGACAAGACATAAACCAATTCAAAGTAAAATGTGGAGGAAAATATACCTTCAATCATCGACTAAAACACAGCTGGAAGAAAACTACACTAACACCAGACAGAGGAGACTTTCCGACAAGGTGTGTTTTCAAGGACAGGCAGGAACTACCCAATGGTAACGGCGTTGCTCTGGGAACACGCAGCAATCCTAAACGTGCAGCGACTAACCAGAGAGCAACAAAAATGAGGCTAAAACTGAAAAAAGAAAAAATCCACAATCACAGTGGAAGACTTCAACACTCCACCTTCAGGCACTGACAAAGTACTTAGAAGATCAGTAAGAACGTTAGAAAAACTGCAAAACATCAAACCTAACTGACATTTATAGAAAGGTCACCTGCCAACAGCAGACTACACGAGGTCGGACAATGAATTTCGCGAACCCATCCTACAAAAGGTGCTGCATACCTCACTGCTGAGTATCACTGCGTCACCTTCGAAGGACTCCCCCGGGAAGCTGTGCACTGATGTCATGCCTAGTCCACCCTTCAAAGCCATTTTGGAACTCTTTTTCTGGACTGGCCTTCAGAGCTGCCGTCGTCCCCCAAATCTGACAATTAAGTTCATGAACTTGCCACCATGTGCTCACGTGGGCAGCTCTGTACAAAAAACTCAGTAAGGTGTCACAACCTTGGCATAGTCTCAAAGTATCTGGCACCAATATTTAATATTTACAAAGGCAATTACAGTAAATGTACAGTATACACTCCTGACAGGCATCACTTTAGCCAAGAAATGAAAGTAAACATGAGAAATAATACGTAATGATGTCATGTACCCCGAACATGATGTGCTAAGAAAAGCAAGTCACCCTACGGTACTTTCTGAATGATGTGCAACCTCAATCTAATCATGGGCACGTATCACAAAATCCCACATTGAGAAACACTGTACAAAATAACTGATCGGTCCCCTCTAAAACTGTCAAGGTCATGAGAGACAAGAAAGTCTGGGGAACACATTGGAGGAGTCGAAGGAATCATGACAACTAAGTGCAATGTGGGACCTTGGAATGAGAACCTGGGACAGAAAAGGGGCATCTTGAAAAAACAAATGAAATGCAGATAAATTCCGTACTTTAGTTAGTAATGCTGAGTGGAGATTAATTTCTTCGTGTTGACAAATGTTCTCTGGTCATGTAAGATGCTAACTTAACAGGAAGCAGGGTAAAGCATATACAGGAATTCTCTATACTAGTTTTGCAACTTTTCTGTAAGACTAAAATAACCTTTTTCAAAATAGCATTAAAAAAATGTTTGCCAATGCTCCAGGGTCTGTATTTCACCCTACTGACACCAAATGCTGTCCCATTCTCAAAAGCTTTCTTACAGTCAGCAAGACTTCTCTCTCTGATATGTGATTTTTTTCTTTCCTGTTGTTTAATAGGAAACTATTAATTCTTGAAACCAATTCCAACATGTCCATTAATTAATTTAAAAGCACAGGAAATTTCTCCCAAATAGACTCTAGGTAAAAATGTTTAATATTTTTACCACTTAAAACTACTCTCTCTTATCTTGTATCTTGTAACTATTTCTGCATTTCTTACTCACTGGTGCATGTGGAGATTACATGGCTCTACTCCACTTCTAGTCATCTAGACCCTAAGAGAACCTGCCCTAGTGCTACATACAGACCAATACTATTTGATCACATAAAACAAAGACTAATTAAGAACCTGATTTTTTTCTCAGACAATACAGTTAGTTTTATTAAAGTGTCAAGCCCACAGCTCACAAGTGTCAGAGCCAAAATCAAGCCCAGGTTTGTGTGCCTCCTCAGTGTGCTGAACATTCCACATTCACATATCACACTTTACAACTGTGACAGAGATGGAATCAAACTCACCTCACACAAGGAAGTTAAGAAACCAGACTTTGGAACCAGGATTTTATACATTTAAGAATCCTGCCATTAGTCCAGTAAGATATGCTGACTTTTCACCACTGTATTACATTTGTCCCTTCCTTGGCTTGTCCAAGCTGGACTGCAGCGTTCCAGAAGGGAAAGGTGGTGACTTCCCCGCCAGGCACTCTAGAAGAGACACAAGGAGCCTATGCTAGGTACTTGCCTAACTAATGCCTACAGAAATGGCCCCTAAACGTTCTACTTAATTATGACCTCCTAGACACACCCCCCACTCGTTAGAAGTAGTATTTTCCAATACTGAGTAAAATTTTAGGTGAGTGTAAAATGAATTCCTCTATTTTCTGTGAATTTGAATTCACGATGTTTGTAAAAAAGAGGTGCGCCACGCAGCAATGCTGTGTTTCAAACATGAGTGTTTCCACCTGCCAAACAGCTTCCCTGAGGATGTACCCCGAAAGCCCCCTTGCAAGGGCCGTCGGATGAGCTGCACTCAGCTCTCCCAGTGCCGCCAGAGCGACACCTGCTGGGCCGGCGGGTCCACCAGAACACCAGAAGCAGGAGGCGCCGGCAGGCTGCCCTGGGGACTCGCCACCTGCGCCTGGGCCTCCACCTGGGCCTCCAGCCCCAGCACCAACATTCTCTGGCTGGTTTTGTTCCTCTCGTGGTTAGAAACAGGACTCTGAAATCCAGACAAACAGCAGCAACCTGGGGGAAAACTCTCTTAAGGCGTGGAACTTCTGCAGTAACGGTTTTTTGTTTTTCTAAGATGAAACATCATTAAGAACGTAATGTGTCAGAGTTCAAAGTTTGTTGACTTTAGGACATAGACCACAAAGGCTATCATATCTGTGTCATTCCCTAATGATTTTGATACTTTATTTTAACTACAAATCCTAAGGCCTGCTATCATTTAGTATTGTGCATGAAAAGTTTTCTTAAAAGCAATAATAAGTTTTCTGTAAAACTCTCAGCGATAAAATTACATTCCACAGGTTTTATTTAGAAAGAAGGTTGTGTTAGTATTCTTACCAAAAAAATCACTTAAATTACGTTTGAAGGTCAGTGTGATAAAGGTTTTCAGTCCTGTGATGTAACATCATCATCTTACACACATTATCCTAAATACTTCAACTCTATCGAGGGCGATGTTTCTAGTTACACTCTGTCATCTGAATGGTTCTGCCAATTTGGCAGTTGAGGGTACATGTTAACATTCCCAGAACTTAAGTCCAGTGCTCTGCTGACAAAACCATTCTTTGGATCAAGGCATGAAAAGCACATAGCCGGCAGCATGATTTGTGACACAAAAGGTGAGAGAGAAAAGGTATTCATTCGCTAATACCCCAAAGCACACGGGGACACGAGACCATTTATGTCTGCACGGCAAGAACAGAGGGCATGTGCGGCTGGTCTGGAGGAATGTCATGAGCACCTACTATCATTACAGCTGGAGCCGCCAGTTTTAAACTGAGTGGAAACTTCCTTTAAATGCTAAATGTCCGAATTTTAATTCCCTCTGCTTAAGTCAAATGTTTCCCAACATCTTTAAATTTCATCCATTTGACAATTAGAACGAGATTTCATCTGCTAAAGGAAAAGAACAGGTGGCCATACAGCCCACCGTTACTAAGGATAGTTAGTAAAGCAGCAAGAAGACTGCGGTCGTGGGGGTCTCCGGTCCTTCCTCACACCATGTGCTTCATCAGCCCGGGAATGTGCACATGGTACTGATCAATGGCGTTCTGGGTATCGTGTGGTTGGCACAGCAGAGAATGGATTTAGGGTCCTTCAAAAAAGCAAAGATTGAAGATAATGCCAGGCAAAGAACTACTCAGGTTAAATAGGAATAAATCTGGAGTACAATATCGGTGAAAAGAAACAAACTGAGCCAAACATACAGTAATAATTAAATACAAGCGGCACAGAAAGGCTTGGGCTTTTCCAGAAATGACCAAGACATTACCACATGGGAGTGACGTTTACAAAATAAATATTACGAAGGGATACTCTGCAGCAATACTCTCTGGTCTTCAGTGAGCATTTAATACATTTTGCTGAATAAATTAAAGCTCAGAGATATTTCTTGGTGATGATTACGTACGTGCTACAGAAAAGATTAAATGACCAGACCCCAAAATATGGGTGCTGCTCCACAATGTCTGGCAGAGGCTAGATTTAGAATCTTGTCTCCCAAATTTAACACCCTGGAGGTTTTATTTTTAAAAAGATTTACCCTGTTTTCCAGACATCTGAGCTAATCAAGAGCTGTATATATGCAGCAAGTTCTGGCATATCCTGTTAGCGTGGATTAGGTATGTACATGTGACTTTCATAAAAGTGTGCCAAATCCTACAGTTCTTTTTAAGATACCGAAGGCCTCCACTACTGAAATAACTACCACATTTTTCGAAATATGAAATATGAAGTGTGGCTATCAAAAAGACTTAGGAATTTTATTCGGTATTCTCTAGAAGATGTCACACGTTTTCATATTATTCCAGGTGATGTTTTATAGTAATGGTTTCCTCAAAGACACGTGGCTCCTAAATTTGGCTATTTGTTTTTCTGTGAGCAATGTATTATTTAGTCGGCATCTGTAGTCCATTAGCATAATTAAAGAACAAATTGGCCCAGCATTTAGGAAAACTTAGGGGACAAGGGAGCTTCGGTGGATAGCGCTCTCCCCGTCACTCCTGTCACATTCACACAGCTAAAGCAGATGTCCCCTGCTCAGTGCCATCGTGGAGGCTCGCATATGAAAGGCATCCGAAAAGCCACTGGAATCACCACCTTTTGACACGAAGGTAAGAAAGCAAACTGTGACAACTGCCTGGTACCTTAGGATTTTCCGGAATGTTTACAGCAGCAAAGGGAGTTCCAGTGTGGCTCCTAGGAGTCTGCAGTGCGGGGGGCGTAATGTCAGATTTATGTTACACTAAGAACGTGAGACATGATATCACGACCCCAGGATGCCACAAAAGTATTTCATAAAACTGCTCACCACGACACCAAGTTATACGGGAAAAGCCGGTATGAGGCACAGGGCAACCTGATCACTTCTTTTTGCTCTTTGGGCCCACGAAATGAGACTACGGTCAGAAAGGAGTCTCACTGTGAGCAGAGCGTCCCCGCGGCGGCTGATGCTCAGGAAGAACCAGTGCGATGGGCCGGACGGCTGAGGCCGGGGGCTCGCCCTGAGCGATGAGAGGCGCGACACTCCATGTAAGGTGACGTGAACGGGACCGGCCTCTGAACCCCAGAGCTCCATTCTACCAGTAGACGCATGCTTCAAAACCTAAGACTGGAATACCTGGAAACATTTAACCTCCTTCCTGACTTTTTAAAAGTCAGTCACTTCATAACATGCTGCTAACTCCTTAGAAGACTGCTATGGGACTGACACGGGCAAGGTTGTTAACGTCCACAGACACACGAGAGGAGGAACAAACCAAGCCCTTATCTTTTAGGGTCGTCTATTCTAAGAAGAAAATGCTGTCTGTACCACAGTGACGCTGGGCCAGAGAAGAAGTCCATTTCTGAGGCCATAACGCTCCCTAACTTAAGAAATGAAGGGGGAGGCGTGTAAATTGTTCATCGTACAATTGTACACATACAGACAAAACGAGACGTCCCAAGAAAGCATCTGTGTCCAACTTTCCGCCCAGACCTGGCAACTCCACCTGGTGGCACACAAGGGGAGGTGAAGCACAGAGCTGCTACTCTGTAACCTCACCCTTCCAGGAAAAAGGTTTTTGTGTTGTTCTATGGTGTTAATTTTTATTGTTGTTGCTGAGTGGAACTATCTGCTCAATGAGAACATACTTCTTTTAGTCATTATTGACTAAATTCCGCTATAAAATAGAACAGAAACAAACAAACAACAACAGTAACAACACTCAACAATGAAAATTCCAGTCACAGATGAAAAGCTCTATTATCATTTGTTTCCTTATTTTAAGAACAATGAAGAACATAATCTGGATTAAAAATCAGAAATACAAAGGCCTAAGGAGACAATGGCTTTAAATGGTACAAAAAAAAAAAAAAAAGACCAGACTTTCTTAATGAAAGGAACGCTATACGTGTCATTGAATGTTTATAAGATTACAAACACTAGAAAAGTCACATCTAACAGATAATCATTTTCAAGTGTCCAAACACCAGGAAACTGGTATAAACGGCCAGCAGAAGGCTCCCATCCGAGGAGGAGTGCCGTTTATACCCAGAACCAGGGCCTCCCACGCCCCAGGCCCCCCGCACAGCACGGCCTGGCCCCACCCGCTTCCTGTCCGCCAGTCCCACTCCTTCATCCGGTTGCACCGACACTCCTAACGCCCTCTAGCTCAGCGGTTCTCAACCTGTGGGTTGCAACCCTTTGGGGGTCAAACGACTCTGTCACAGGGGTCGCCTAAGACCATCAGAAAATACGTATCAGGTATTTTACATGACGATTCATAACAGGAGCAAATTACAGTGATGAAGTAGCAACGAAAATAATTTTATGGGGGTCACCACGACATGAGGAACTGTATTACAGGGTCGCGGCACTAGGAAGGCTGAGAACCACTGCTCTAGCTCCTGCCCAGCCTCCAGACTCCTGCTCACACAAGCCCCCGAGTCCAGAGCGCTGCTCACCCTTACCTGCCCCCTCACCAATACCTTCTGAAACAAAGCCGTGCACGGGTAAACGAAGCCCCCTTCCCCTGCTTCTGGGCTACAACACTGGCCATCTATCTGCAGCCACCGAGGCCATCACCGCTCCCTCCCGGATCCTTGGAAAGTCAGCCCTGCCAGGCTGAGCGCGCCCCCAACCTGAGAGCCACGGGCCAGGAGCTCCCGGGGCAGTGACCGTGCACCCAGCAACAGCGCCGAAGCGCTATTATAATAAAAGCAAGCGAAGGAATCTACGAGGGCATAAGCCTGTCTTCTCTGAAACTACTGGCACAGAAGAAGGACAGATTCTTATCAATCCACAGAGACCATTACTGGGCATGCAAAACTGAAACAGATAAATTATCTTCTAGTCTTCTGAGCCAATGACCAAAAAAGAAGAAATTACCAAACAAATGCCTTCACCATTTTAACAATATCTGTATCAAACTCGGCCATATTACGTAAAGACTATTTACAGGTAAAGGCATTAAAAGAAATAAGGAACTGAATGGTTAACTAACATATCAAATTGTAAAGATAATCTGGAATCATTTCCTGACAGATCACAGGTCAGGTGTTCGCCGTCACCCACTCCAACAAGGGCCTGGGCCTTGTGCTGGGCTCGATCCTAAGGAGCTGGACGCAGAGCAATAAACACAAGGGCGGCCCTGGCCTCATGTCTGGTGGAGGTTAAGTGCCACAGTGACCAACAGGACAGGAGAGCGTACGGAATGCTGGCAGTGAGGGGACCTATTTCTGCCTAAATAGGTCCAGGAAGTCCTCACTGATGAGCAGTCATCGAGCTGAGAAGAGCACTGCGGAGATGAGGGGGTAAGTCTTGCTGTCCCTGGTGGAGGGCATTCCGATTACAGGAGACAGGATGAAGGCCAGGCAGAGGCCTGGGGGGGTGGGGTGCTGGCCCTGAGTGAGCAAGGCGGGCGGGGGCAGGAGAAGCTCAGAGAGAGGGCAGTGAGGAGGGCGAGGAGGGCTGGGCAGGCTGGCGAGCTCACCGGGCACGGCACATCCCTGCGCTGAAGGAGACAGGAAACCGTCACAGGAGCTTTGGCAAAGTAACAACGTAACTAAAAAATCCCCCAGGCGGCTGTGCTGAGCACAGGCTGTCAAGGGGCCGGGGGTGAGCCACCAAGTGCAGTCAGGAGCTACAAGCCGGTCAGCAGAGAGGGCGGCAGCTCCGAGCAGGGGCCGGGGCGGGGTTGTTAGAAGCAGTTGGATCCTGAATACATTTTGAAGGAAGAGCAGGAAGGCCATCTGGCAGACTGCAGGCAAAATGAGGGCATCAAGGATGCCTGCAGGAGTCTGGGCTAGCAGCTGGAAGGATGGGAGAGGAATGCAGCGGAAGTCTGCTTCTTAGAGGTCAGAGGTCAAGCCAGAGTTGGGGAAGTGCCAAACCTGAAATGCTACCAGACATCCAAGCGGAGATGGTAAGGAGGCAGATGGACATGTAAATGTGGAGTGAACAGGGACACCTCCTGCATACAGATGGCAGTTAGTCAGCAGACTGGATGAGACTACCTAGAGTGTGCAGACAGCAAAGACATCAGAGACCACAGAGCATCAGTGACCGTGGGACAGACAAGTAGAGGGTGGGGAGATAAGGAAGAAGCCAGCAAAGGAGACTGACAGAGAAGAGGATGCCGGTTCCAGGCTCCTCTGAGACTAGAAAACAGTCTACTTCCAGCATCGGATTACAAGCTCCGGGGCATTTGCCCCCAGTCACGTCGCTGTTTGAAAATCCCATCTCCAACGATCATCAAGTTACTGAAATGAAACTTTTTAAAGAATAAGATCCAACCTTGGGATAGTCATCAAGAAAACACAAATAAAGACGGCTGACTATCATCCGTCAAATTGGCCAGAAAGCTGAATTCTTATGCTATTAGGTACAGTTAAGGATATGCAGAAGTGGAAGACCTCATCTGGAGAAAAAATTCAAGTTATAAAGCAAAATTCATTTTCTAGGTATCTACATATAAGGTGGTACTGTTTATGCAAATTAAAAACAAACATGAACAAAACCACACACCATTCACAGATACACACATGTGCATTACGTGAAATGAAAGGAAAGCCCTCAAATGTAGTCCGTGTTTGCCTCTCGCCGAGAGAGTGACCACGAGAAGTCAGGGGATCCACACCTAAGGCGTGGTGCCTCACTTAGCTGGTTTTTTAAAACATCCACTGAATTTACGAAAAAGACTTGCAACCGATGAGAAAATATTTATAATCATCCATTCTGGTGTGAATACACGAGTGCAATGTAATAAATGTAATTCTTTTGTATTTATAAAACTTTCTAAATTTTCTTTAAAAGTACAAAAGAGAAGAAGAAAGAGAAAAGAAGACAATTTGTTTAAAACAACACAAGTTGGCTACACTTATACCTACATTCCAAGCCCATCATAAAGCCAAAGTAGAGGAACATATGTTGTTGGCATAATAAAGAATTACTAGGCCTCTAGTATGACATCACTCTTGGCAAAACCCATCTATATGCTATATTCACTTTTTGAAAAAGAGTGAAATAACTTTGGGTACACTACCCATAAACATAGTAATTTAAAAAAATTAAACAGAGAAAAACAGGTAAAACTGCCTAGTTTTATTGAAGATCTCACGTGAATAGGGAATTAGGCTATAAAGTTTGGGTTAGAACCAAAGACTGGCATCAAGTGTTTCTGGAATGATACGGGAAATGCTAACATGAATGCACAGACATCTAAGTCCATCAGTCAGTCAGCCCATCTGAACAATGCGTGGTAACTCAGTTCTTCTGTGCAAAGTCAGGATGTAGTATTACCTTCCCATAACAAGTTTAATTTTTTGTAAGATGATTCTTCTTAAAGAAGTAAAACATTTTATATATACTAACACCTTTTATATTTACGCGGTTTTCAGACATCTGTATTTCATACTGTAACCTCCACTTTGTGCCTTTTCTAGTCTGTGGGTAATGAAGATACTTGCTGAAACTGTTACTAATTTTTTCTTAGCTTTTACTTTTGAAATGCTCAACATAATAGCAGTAAAGCAAATAAATAGTAAGGAGCCATTTGCTTTCACTTAAATAGTTATGGGAGCTAATTTTCTATACATTATCAAGAGCCGAAAATAAACCTGATGACTGTCTTAAAAGTTAATTACAGATTAATTTTATGGAATGTGTAAGTGTCTTTAAACAAAGACATGAATACAGGATCAAATTCCTAGCAATTAAAAAATCAGCTTTATTATGTGGAATCTAAAAAAAAACAAACACAAAAAACATACAAAAAACCCAGACAAAAACCCAAACCCACCGAAAGCGATGGGCTCTGTGGTTACCAGAGACGGGGCTCCAGGGAAGGAACTGGGGAAGGGGTCAAAGGCACACAGTTCCAATGCAAAGATGAGCACCAGGGATGTAATGTAAGAGCATGACGACGACTAGTTAATCCTGCTACGTGACATCCATGAAAGTTATTAGGACAGCAAATCCTAAGAGTTCTCATCACAAGGAAAAAAATCTTCTTTTCCTGCTTTGTCTTTTTGGTGTATCTATCTAAATGATGATGAATGCTAACTAAACTTTCTGCGGTGATCATTTCACAAAATACGTAAGTTGTACCATTGCACTGTACACCTTAAACTTATACAGTGATCTATGTCGGTTACATCTCAATGAAACTGGGAAAAAAACAGCTTTTAATAAATATTTCTCAGGACAAAAAGTTACACATATGTTAAGGGGGTATGTACTTTTAAGTCCCAATACTGTCATTTCAATGTGTATCAAAGCATTAAGTAGTATATAATACAATAAAAAGCTCCTTATTGTCCTAAATTTATGATTACCTTTTCCATCAAGAATACATCAGTTTATTCCTAGAAAAGGGTTTAAACACAGTCCTATCCTGTGCTTACAATAATCAATCGTAAGAACTGTACCATTTAAGATGTGAGTCACTTCTCTAGCATATTTAGAAACAAATTCAGGCTGGTTCATTTAGTGTGTTACTGGTTGTCAGGTGGAATTACACGCATTTGATTGCTGACCTACATTTGCAACGATGTCCTTACCACTTTTTCTTTGGAAATGTTCTGTACATCAAACTAAGGCATACTGAGTAAAAAAAAGCAAGCAGATAAATGTTTAATTTAGGGCATTTTTCTAAAAAAGCCGAGGACAGCTTCTTCCTTAACTTAAACATTTTTTGTTGATAAATTCTTGGGTTTAAAAAAAGTCTTAAAAGAAGGATAAGTCTCTTCTCTGATTAATCAGAACAGATGAGCAGGTTTACTTTTCCTCCAAATTGGTTAGGAGAAATGTTTGTTGAGTTAACACTGCTAAGGAAACAACTGGTGAACTTTTCAAAATAACAAACATTCTGGGGGGGGAAAAAAGCACATATTTCATCCCACAAATGTTTCCAGAGCAGCTGCTAAGGGCGAGGCGAATGCTAATGGCTGGTGGGGAGGCAAAGATTACGCAGTCATCAGTTCTGCTCACGACACGCTTAAGACCCTCGGAGGGGAGGGGAGGTAAGCACGGAATGATCACACGACAGGCAGATGGGGATGCAGTACTTGTAGAGAGGACACTAAAATACTACAGGAGTCCGGAGAAGGGAACAATGGCTTCCAGCGAGCTGTGAGGGAAGGAGGAGAAAACCAGAGAAGGCATCACAACGGCATTGGAACTGAGCGACCTCACCAGCGCAGACCGGGAGCCCCGTCTGCGCGGGGACAGAGGGCAGGGGGCTTTAAGGGAGGGCTGTGGAAGGAGAGAGCTGGGTCAAGGTCGTGTAAGCAGGAACTTCAACCGTAAGTGGAGGTAAAAGAGATGTGAGAAGTAAGGGTAAAGAAACAGGGAGGCACCCGATTTGAAAGCACGCTGAGGATGTAAGGGAAAGAGGCTCATACTTTCATCTGGGAGACGAATGGAAACAGATGAAAAACCGGGAGCAGCACAGACGTTATGACCAGACGCACGCTTCAGGACGGACGGGAAGAAAGACACGTCAGAGGTGAGCAGACCGATTCGGAGTCTATCTCACAGTGTAAGTAAGAGGCAATGAAAATCAGTGGGCAGGGAAAGAACAGGATGGGTGCAAAAAAACAAAACAAAAAACAAACAAACAAAACAAGTACATAGTAAACAGCATGTATGATAGATATGGAATAAAGCCTTACCTGATTCTTCTGTATCCTGTTCATCTATTAAACCTACTGAGACGCCTAAATCCACACATTTCTTGCTATGTGTCTTGGACTTCATGTGTTTTGTCAGATTTCCTTAAGGGAAAAGAATGTTTACTGAGCTTACATAGTATTATTTTGCTATTGCATTTGTCAACACTGGCAAAAATCCATTCCTATTTCAAGTGAAAGTACCAATAGTGAGTACACAATCCCAAAGCCTACTATTTGGACGTATCTATCTGTTACAATAACCTTGCTATTTGTTAGTAATCATTTCTCTTTCCCAAATCTGCCTCCTCTTCTTCGATAATGCCTATTTTTGCTTCTGGTCTCCATTCTCTAGTCCTTACCGAGTTCTCAGAGCACCTTATGCAGAGACGGCACTGTGACCTGTAGCTCCTGGAGTCCCAAGTCTCCACCAGTTGTTTGTGTCTGCAGTCTCTCCCTCACAACACTTTTGTTTCCTTGCCTGCTTTTCTGTTTTATTGGAACATCCCTATGGGTCACTTTTCCATCCCACTGATTCTGCACTGGAATTTTGCTTTTGGTTTTTTTTTTTTGTTTGCTTGTTTGTCATGGCATAGGTATAGGGTTTTGCTTTTTAACAGATAGTCAGGCTTATTTCACAGGACTTGGATTCCACTTCAGAACTAAGCATTAAAACGCCAAGTTTGGAGGCATGTATGTGACTTTGATGTCCCTATGGACTTCCTTTAAAGTATCTGTTCACCACGATAGCTTGGAGTTTCTTCTTTATTTTTGGTACCTGGTATTTGCCTTTTTAAAATTTGAGCTTGCTATTTAAAACTATATTTGGTTGTTGTTATATCATAAACAGTAATTCTGTAGGTTTGGAACATAAGAATTTCCTGCATCAATTTCATTTCACCATACTGACTGGAAGTCTCACAGCAGTGTCTCTAAGGGTGTGTGTCCTCTGTGTTACTGGGTCATGTGGGATCCTGGGGCACGCTTGCCACAAGTGACCATGAATGCAGGGGGAGAGCTTGTATTCTTCTGAGGACATCAAACAGCTTGAGTGGATAATGCCACACACACACACACACACACACACACACACACGCAAAATGCCAATGAGGAAAAATCATCTCTTTTGAGAAAATAAATAAAATCTAAATACTGAGCTTGGTGAGCAGGGCGAAACAGTATTTAAGAATAAGCCTTTAGATGAGCTACAATGTCTGAGTCCTTGGTCCAGACTTTGGGCTTGCAGTGGCTGAAGGATGTGCAAAACCATTGCATTTACAGAGCCTCCATTGCACTAAAATGCAACAAGCCCATGGACCCGGTCACACCTGTCAGGCCAATTCGTAGACTGGACACTACGCACAGCATCACAGGGTGTTGGGTTCTCGGGAACTGCACATCAGAGAGTGCTCCCTGGGCCAGATAATGAATATGCATGCCAACACCCTAACCTCAGTGACTCCAGACTTAACACCTGACTCGGCCATGTGTGACATTCACTTTAAATACACTTTAAAATAGGAGGTAAATATGGCAAAATATGAGTAATAATTAAAAGATGATGGGTGTACTGGTGTTCATTATACAAATTTCTATTTTTCCGTATGTTCCAGAATTTTCACATTAAAAATAATTTTTCTAGTATAGTAACAATATTACCAAATTTACAAGGTCCACTAGTAGGTTTCTTTCAAAATGCCTTTGTTTCCTATCTAGACATAAAAAGTTAATACATAATTGTAACTCGGCAAATTTGGGAATATAAGTTTTTCATAAGCATATTTTCACATAACTTGAGCTATTACTGTTAACCAACTTCTTAAATAATTAAAAATAAATAAAATAATTTGCATTTTAAATATGCATATTAAAATGCAAATATCCCCTAGCAATGCTATAAACTTTATGCATTAATTTAATAGATAAATTTTTCAACAGATTTAAGAAATATTATAATCTAAATTCCCTGGAAATCCTGAGAGATTCTGTTTCTGAGTTCCTATGGCTACACACAGAGTTCAGCTTTCTGTGACATGAACGGGACTAAATCCTGCAGAGATGCAAGTGCACTGTACATTTTTCTGCTCACTGACTTTTAAAGCAGAATAGTGAAAACAAATCAATATTCTGAAAATGTACTTATGAAATGAACTAAGAGGACAAGTGCTGAAGCACAGATTTATAAGCATGACCACGAAAAGCATCAACTGATGGCACTGCAGACCATCCCCTCGATAGTATTTTGCTATATGTGCATAGTGTGTGTGTGTGTGTGTGTGTGTGTGTGTGTCATGCTGTTATATCACTATTATTTTCTGTTAATAACCAGGCACATTCAGTAAAAAGTAAAGCTTATATCAGAGGGCAAAAACTACTAAAAGGTTCTATGAAATCTGTTTCACATTTATTTACAAAAGGCAAACTGCTACAAGGAAGCTGACCTGAGAAAGGAGGATTGTCATGCCATGATATACTGGATTTCTAAAGTTTTCTTCACCAGTCTCCCTAGCTAGGACAGCTTTCTTCAAACAAATGTTTATCGCATAATTCCAATGGATTATCAATGTAAATGCAGATATGCAGCATATCAGAGAAATGACAGACATGAAAACTGTTAACATAGTTCTGATCACTCTTCGGGGTCATTATGCTCTGCCCACCATTTGGTAATTGTTTATCTAAAATTTTATATGATGATGATTTGAATTATTTCACTAAGGTTAACACTTGGTGATTCCTAACATTTTTCTTTGCCAAGAAATCTCTTTAGTTTCATGTGGTTTTCCACATCTTAAGTTTTCCTTCCTTCCTTGTCTTTATTTTATGGATTTTATTTTTTTAAATAGCCTGATTCCTGCCCTTACTGTCCACTGAGAAATGCCCATTTCACATTATACCTTGACCCTCTTTTCTTTGGTGACATCATTCTGCTCTTCATAGTCTTTTATTAGTTATACTGGCCTATTACTGGTCTTCTGGTCTCATAGCAGAAATTAACACATTATTTTTTAATCATGGAATCAAAACCAGTAAAAAAGCAATAAACTGAGTTAAAAGATCAAAGCACTTTATACTATCAAAGCCTTCACACAAGACCAGGAAGATCATCCTGAAACCCACCCTCCATTTCCAGAAAGAGGTTCCACATTGCAATCAAAGGACTGTCCCTTTCACCTCTTCTTTTTAGAAACATTCAAGGCTACCTGAAGAACAGGTCTTTTCCCATCACCATTGGTTCAGGTACTATTAGCATTTAAGGAGAACTACTCTGAAGCTACTTAGTTACTACATACTCTAACTCTCTTCAGATGCCAATAAATACTACCCAGAAAATGTAATAAATTTTTTGCTAAAGAGTTGATCAAACTTTAAGACAGAAACTCTAAAGGGTCAACCAATATAATCAGAAAAAAGCAAATGCTAACTCAAAAGAGATTAAAAATCGTTTGTTAAAAATTATCAATTAAAAAAAATTATCAATTAAATATTTTTTACAGATATAATCCTTTCAGACAGATAATTTTATGGATGCATTGTTTTGTTTTGGGAGGATTCTTCATAAAGGGAGTTATGTGAAATTAAAATCTCAAGTAACAAACTCTCATGTAATGATGCATGAACAAGGGGCCTAACACAGAAAGCAAGGATTTTACAGAAGGGTGGGTACTCACTGTACCAGGAAATTTGTAGAGGGTAAAATTACCTTCATTATAATAAAGGCTTACAATTTAAATAACATATAAAGAATACAGAAAGAGTACTAAATATAATTTTAATGACTAGATCTGAATTCTTTAGACATTAAATAGTACAAAACAGAAAAATTTTGAAGCTGAAATTCAACAGAATTTGGGTAAAAAAAAAATCATGGAAAAAGAAATGGCTGCATGCCACAATTAGGTAACAAAACACAAGTATCATCATTTTAAGTTTATTGCAGTCTTTTAATACCAAAGTAAATTTATTTGTGATTATCAAAATTTCTTTTTACTCTTCAGTCCCAAAGTACATACCTATTTTTGAAAATGTACTAGTCATCATGTTATGCAACTGTAATTTGGGGAGTAAAATTATAAAAAAGCAGTTACTCCTTTTAAAATGTTGTATTTATTTTATATATTTTTAAAGTGTGTCATTAAAAGTTTTTTTTTCAAGTGGTCTGGAAATAGATACAGAAAAAAGGCTACGACATTGACAAGATGTAGTTTATATCAGCCTATTTAAGCTATTGCCTCCTTGCAAAAGCAGAGGTAAAGCTAGGTCTTAGCTCTACTGACTCCATGCACATGAAAGGAACCATGAAGCGATGTCATCTCATACCTTTCGTCTTAAAGGAGAAGTTACAGAAGGTGCAGTGGTAGGGGCGGACATCTGTGTGGGTTCGTATGTGTTTCTTTAACATACTAGGTTTCTTACAACGTATTCCACATTCTTCACAAATGTACTTTCCTCTTCCCCTGCCTCGGACATACACATACTCTTCATTTGATTTATATCTAATTTAAAGAAAAAGAAATGAATAGGGAGAGTGGATACTATGTCTTTGAGAAAATATTGCTGATTAAAATACGACCTAAAAAATAAAACAAGGCACAATTTTCAGACTTAATATAAATTTTATGCACGAACAAGAAACAGAATAGCCCAGCTTTTCACATTAACCCTTAATATTCTAAAAGCTAATTCTAACCAAACATCTTTATTCAATACTAGGCTTAACTTTGAAACATTTACTCTTTTAAGTCAGTGGTTTAAAAGTTTATTGTTAAATTCAATCACAACTATTAAGTACTGAAATATTTCTGATCTTCCCTGTAACTACAATTGGCTTTTACCTTTTGCCTTTGTTATAACCAAATACATACAGACATCAAATAGGCAACGACTTCACCTCTCCTAGAGCAGGCTTTCCAAGTCACTCCTTGTTCTTAATCAACGTGAACCCCAAGGTTCACTCTGAAAACTGTTCTTAGCTACCTCCTAGGACCTGTCATGTTTCCTAGTTACCATTTTCTCAATCAGAATGAAATTATTTAACACAATACCTAACATATATTTTGCCATGAAGGTTCTGTTAATAAGCTGAGAAACCTTGCAACATTTACATAGAACTGGTACGGATAAGTCTTCATTCACATGAAAGCAAATGTACATTTAAAAAGGAAGTTTAAATGTACATTTAAGAAGTAAAATTTGTACTTGCCCTCCATCAAATATTTTAATTCTTCTTGGTTCACTTTTGATTAAGGAATTTTCTTTATCTTGCTCACTGTTAATTTCAGAGGCATCTTTATTGCTGAATTCAACTACTGTGGACTTTTGATTACCTAATGCTCTCTGAAAGGAAAAAAAAAAGAGAAACTAATTTAATAAAACTGAAAACACCAACATGCTAATGTTTCACTCGGAAAACAAAACACGGCAGAATACAGCACATACAGTTAACTTCATGAAATGCATTTCAAAAAGTAACAGGCTTAGAGATCACTGACTTTATCTCCTCTGTCAACTTTAATATATCTGTCTAAACCACAACAAACAGATAAATCTGATGCTATTTTAAAATCCCACCCCAGTCCACTGACACCCCCAAATAAAGACTTTACAACTCCCCATGCTCATACTCCGTATGTTTAATAGCGACTTTTTTTTAATAGACTAAATATTTCTTCTTCTATCTCCCTAACCAACCACTCATCCTACAGTTGAGGCGTGTTTCTCGGAGGTGGCAAGGAGCTAGTTGCCCCTTTTGGCATAATCATGTCACCCATCCTGAGAAAGATGACTGACTTCCTTGCAACTTCAATGGGTTGTAAAGCTAAAGCAGAGCCCCAGCTCCCAATACCTCCCTCTCACCTTCTGCCATTACTTTCAGCCCTAACCTACATTCTCTCAGAAGTTCCTAATACTGAGAACCGGGAGACACAGATACGGGTCAGGCCAATCGTTAGCTTTGGGTCTGATAATAATTAAATCTCTAGAAACGGGTAATAAATACCAAAACGATCAACAAATGTGCTCTTCTACAGAACCATTACGGTAACACCACCTTACGATTTCGTACAACTGCACGGCTCCCACGTTTCCTCATCCTGCAGCCCAGGCTACTGTCACGTGTCCTTGTGAGGCAGGCAGCGCAGGTGAACCACAGCCCGGTGAGGATGGACACTCTCAGGACGAGTCACTTGTCCAAGGTCGAGTGCTAACAGCAAGGGCTGAAACTCCGGGTCTCGGGCCAAATCCAACCCAAGGCACAACTCCCCTCATCAAGGGCTTCTTTGTTCCGAACCTCTGAAAACGACATCACCCCCTCGACAACCTAACCACAGTAAGTGACGAGAGGGTGTGTGCCCCGTAGCCGCAGACACAGTCCCCTGGAAGCTCCTGTCCTTACAGAGCCAGGAGAGGCAAGAAAAGCTGCTGGGCCGAGTTCTGCCATGGTGGTGTGAGGAGGCGATGACACTGACCCTGGCAGGTCAAACGGCACCCGTCCCCTTTCCTCCTGGCGAATGCGTCAGGTTTGCCCACCCGGGGGCACACGCGCCCTGTTCTGGACTTCATTCCTTCCCCGGCGGCCCTACTTCTCTCCTGGTCAACACCCAGTCCCACCAACCATTCGCTCACTTTCTTGCTATCAAATCTGGTTTTCATTTACCAGGTGCCAACAAACTACACGTCAAAATCCTCCTCATTTTCTTAGTCTTTCCATGCTGGACCACACCACGGCACTGATGGCTGCTTGATGCCTGCTTTCCCTTAAACATCCTTTTAGTTTAGCATCTACCTGCTCTCCACTTTGAATGACAAATACATTAACATGTGGGTTTTGAGTTAACAGTCAACCCAAGACCCAATCCTCCACAGCCACGTGCCCACCTGACGCAGGTGTCCAGGGGAACCGGAACTGCTCAGTCCAGACACGCTCTTTACCTGACCGCTCCGCTGGAACGAGTCGCCCTGAAAAACCTTCCTCCGTGATCGGAGTGACACCACTTCCTCTCAGCCCTCCTTCCTCTAGGAACAAACCCTTCCAGGTTCTCAGGTGGACTTCTTCAACCCTGTAAGGAGCAGCGATTCCTGGGATCCACGTGAGGCCCTGGTGTCCTCCCTCAGCGATCTCCTTCATTAGCGCCGGGACACGAACCCTCACGCGCTTCACCCCGCGCTCTCTCCGGCCCCAGACGGCGATCCGCACTTCCAGAGGCACTTCTACCCAGGCGCTTGGCACCGAGGGCAAGACGCCTTCACAGGCACTTCCGGAAGAGACATGGGGCTCTATGTAAATTCTCATGATCGGCTCTCACCTTCCAAGATTCCGATCCTGTAGGTCTAGAGTCTGAGCATTAAAAATTAAATGCTAAACGGCCTGGGTGCACCCAACTTCACTGACAAAGTATGACCAGCTCCCCACCACCACGCAGGTGCTCTGCTTTGTTTCTACACTTCCAACTTTGAAGCACATCAGTGTTTCAAACGTACAACATGACAGACTCCTCAGGGTTCTTTACATGAACCCCATTCTTTCTCACTTCCACGTCATTCACCAGACTATTAAAATTTCTTATTCTTATTTGCCTGAAAAACATCCCCACTTTCATTTTTTAAAAGACTCGGATAAAGTATCAGCACTTGTGGAATATGCTCCCTGCATCCATACCTCCCCAACCTACTGGCAGTATTAGGTTCTTCGGTCTTTTAAAGTTGTATCTTGTATTTCTATTGCAATACTGAACTGCGCTATTTTCTTCCTGATAAGGACGAACCTGTGTTATGAGCCTGTCAGCCTGCAGAGGTCGAGGACTTAATCCATGATTACGAATGTCCAGCATCCAACATGACACATCCATCCATCCACCTATCTATTGATCTATCTTCACCTAAATGATTTTTCCTATTTCATAACACCAACAGCTCTAATAAGACTGATACCACAAACAACCCAAAATTCTAGTTTTATGACTTTACCTTGTAAATCTTGACCAAATCAACTTCATTATCAAGTGTGAGTTTATTTTGGGTATTACGATGACTCTCAGAACTACAGAATGGCTCTCGGCTTCTATTTCCAAATGACACGTAACAATCCTCAGACACATAATCTTTACTTACTCACACCTCTGCCACCTGCAGTAGTCAGGGCAGAGCATAAGCTAGTCTCCTCTCACATAATAAAAACGAAACCTAAATACAGGAAGGAAGTATAGCCATGACTCTCTGTGCCATTAAGTAAAGAAGGAAATCGTCAGGTCAGGGGGAAAACGGTGCTCAGGGCAGGTTATTTTCAAAAATTTTCAAGCTAGAAATCGCTGAAAGGACTCCAGATAACCTCCATCAGCATAACACCCAGGGCGAACTTAATCCTTTCTTTCAAATAACTACACAGTTAAAAGGCACATGTGTCATTCACCACTTCCAACTAAAATAGTTAAAGGCATCAGGACACGTTAAAACTCGTTTGCACACACTAACTTCGAAGAGAAAGAGCATTTCGAGTACCTTGCTTAAGTTGCTTTTCCACTTGCTTGAATAGACCAAGACGTCCGATTTGGAATGGGTGGTTCCTGGTTGACAGTACAGCGATTTCCCCGTCTTCTGTTTTGAATTAAGGAGCGAAAGAGCCACTTTTGTAGGCAAACCGAGTGGGTTTGGGTTACTGGTGCTCACTGTCCAGTCCGTATAGGCCGACGTTTTCTGGTCACTCTGGGGCTGGTGTAGTGTCTTCTGTCTGGACAGGTAACACCACGTAAAGCTGGTCGTGGTCTTCAAGCTGGGGAAGGCCAGCTGCGGTGCGTCCCCGGCATCCGACACCGAAGGGACCGCGGGTGTCGGCTGACTCTGTTCTTGGACGTTCCCTTTGTCACTTGGATCATTAACCTCTGCAGACTTCCTTTCTTGGTTACTGTCCACACGTTCCAAAGGAGAAACAGGGGTATTTGCTGAAGAAACAGGTGAATTTCTAGCTGTAAGAGACAGTGATGTGCAGGACCTGATGTTTTCAAATTCTTGCAATTCTTTCATAGGTTCTGGAACTGCAGGCTGAGAGTGTCCTGATGACAAATTATCAGCAGGTAAGACAGGTGCCAAATGAACAGCCTCGCTACTGACTTCCGGCTGAGAGAAAACTTCCCGTTCGGCTGCCACACCGTCCAGGGGCTCTGTGGTACACACCTGCCTCACCAACACCGGCTTCTTCTGTTTACTGACGTCATGAGCTCGGGGACTCGAGGCTTCGAGTGCTCTAGGATCTGTCGCGCACACAGCCCCATTCTCATCTTTAGCTCTCTTCTGGTGCTTTTCCATGGCAATGTCCAAGCTATTTGCCGGGGAGAGCATCCTTTTGCTTGATGCCGACGACTCTTGTTGAGGGGAAAGTCTGCCCACAGACATTTTCTGAGTGACGGGCAGGGACTCGGACAGAGAACAACTTTGGCCCATCTCTGAAAACACGTTTTTGGAAACACATTCTCCCTGCGGGTTTGGCAAAGAACTCTGCTGGATGTTCTGCACTTTTGGCGGCAAATTCTGTTCTTCGCTGGTTGGCCCCACACCACGGCTGGCTTGGCAAACTGGCTGGCTGGACATGCACTGGGTCACGAGGATTCGTGGCAGAGGTGTGACGGTGGCAAAGCAGTACATCGGGACACTGATCTGCAGCTGCATGGGCAGGGCCAAGGAGGTCGGCGCCGTCGGCACCTGCCCCCCGAGCGGCCCGAGCCTCAGTGGTGGCTGAGGACAGGGACTGGGCATGGCATCTACCAGTTTGGTTGGTAAAGCCAACGAAGTTGCACGCTGGTCGGCCCCAGCTGGGTCTGCAAGAACCTTCTTTGGCACAGGATGTACAGGAGGAGGAGAGCAAGACGGGCTGGAAGCGAACACCTGACACTCAAGTTGGTACTTGGGAGCAAAGCAGTCCGCGCTTTCAGAAGAGCCACACACACTGGGGCTCGCGTCTGGTTTGACACTCGGTGTGGACACCCGCGAAGGCATCTGTGTGTTCTGGTGGCTCAGGGGTGCCTGGAAGGGATTTAACAAATTGATACCGAACAGCTGCTGAAGTGGAAACATGTTCGCTGCGTTAGAATTGGACGTTTCTGTTTGTGGGTCCTTAATGTGAGCCTGGGGGTGCACGGCGTTTGCAGGAAAGTCCGCTGAGGCTGCCTCTGGGGGCTGGGGCCCCGGAAACGGCACTGCATTCGCACCGGGAAGAGGGAGAGCCTGGAAAGACGAGGGGTTCCCAGGAGCCGGCTGAGTGTCCGGGGCGAGGTTTAAAGATATCTGCCGCATCAGTGGGCCTCGCCTCCTCTCTAAGAGGGGCACGTGCCCAGTGACCCCCAGGCCCGACGTGGACGCTGCCAGCTGCACTTCCGCAAGCGGCGCTGCCTGCGGCGGAGCGAGGCTCCCACAGTCAAACGACTTACTTCGGAAGTCGGACACGTCCATGGACGCCTGCGCGCTGTCCATCTGCTCCGAGGCGGCGCGCCGCATCTCCCGGTGGGCGCCGGGGACGTCCAGCGTGGCGGAGCCGGCCGGAATGGTGAGAAAGTCGGCTTTAGGGGGAAAAGCGCTTTTGGGGGAAGCCTCCGTTCTCGAAAGGTCCTCGACGTCGAGCGAGGCCGAGAAGCTCGACGTGTGAGATAAGCTGCTGTCCCTGCTGAGGCTCCTGGACAGGGTGGAATCGAAGCTCGACTCTGTGGAGGAATGCTCCATCTCAGCCAGACGCAGCCTCTTCTTCTTGGGGGGCAGCTTCTCCGTGGGCAGCTTGGCCAAGGTCTCGCTGCGCTGGGGCCAGCTGAACTTCTCGGACTTGTCCTGCTCAGGGCCTTGGACGTCGAGGTCCCGATCGGGCTCTTCTGTGACCAGGATCTCTGGGACCTGGATGTTGTGCTGCCGGACGAGTCTTGAGGACGGTCCCAACACACGGCGCTCCCCGGAGTTCTTTTGGAAACCTTCTGGAAGCTCTCCCCTAACGGCATCTGACAGGGAAGGCTGGTGAGGCTGAGCTGTGTTCCGAGGAGGGTGACCGTCCGTGTGGGGCACTGCCATCAGCGTCAGGGACCCGGGTGTCCCCGTTCTGCTCAGCTCCTGGAAGGAAACCGGGGAGCCCCCTTCGAAAGACTCTGGCTTGTCGAAGGAGCCGGGTCTGCTCAGCGCGTTGGTGTGCTGGATGACCGAGATGCCGGCCCCGTGCCGCTTCTGCTCGGCCCTGTCCTGGGCGGCTGAGCTCGGCTGCTGCTCCGCGACGGGGGACGGTTTGGGGTCCGCGCCCTGGTCGGGGCCTCTGGCGAGCAGCTGCAGCGGGGAGCTTTGCAGCGGCCGATTCCTCTGCGGCCTGTCACCTGCTGCGACAACGTGACGGCTCGACGCACCGGCCGCGGGGCCCGGAGCACTCTGAAGCTGAAGGCCTTCGCAGCTCCGCGGGGAAGCCCCGCTGTCACCTGGCTGAAACTCGTCGTCGTCCCCCACGCTCTTCATTTTCCTCCTTTTCCGTATCTGGGGCGTCTGCTCCCACACCCCCGTGGGACCGGCCACTCTGTAGTGGAGAATCTGAGGCTGGGACCCGCCGGGCCCGGGGCTGTGCTCAGCTTCGCGCGCGGCCGCCTTGGTCTTCGGCCCGTGCAACTCGGAACAGTAGAATTTCTTATGGTTTTCGAAATTCTCCAGCTTCCTGTACCTGTTCCTGCAGGTTTCGCACTCAAACATGGTGCCTCGCCCCTGATGGGACCTCTTCTTCTCTAGCTGCGGGCCCGGTGCCGATGCCCTGCTCCTCGCTGTCACAGGCTCCGCGGTGGCACTGCAGCCCTGGTGGCCCTCATCCAGGGACTGTCCAGCCCTGAGGACCTGAGTCTCACCCGCTGACGCGTCTTCCACGGCCGCTTGCCTGACGAGGGTGCGGGGGTGCGCGCTCTGGGGCACGGAGGCGCTCGGCCCCGACACAAACACGTCGTCGTAGAGCGCGCCGATTTTGTCGTCAAACGACTGACTTCCTCTCAGGGGGTGCGCGGGGGCTACGATGCTTGCGGGCACCGCGGAGTAACCGGTGGTCGGCATCGAGTTGCTTCTGGTAATGGGCAGACAGTCAAGGGACGGCACGGACAGAAGGAACACCTGCTTCGATTTCTCAGTAGGGGTGAAGGGGGACTTGGGTACATCGGAGCTCGAACTCGTTCTCCGCCCCACTGGTTTTAGGTCAAACTGGAAAGAATCCTTAAAGATGTAGGATTTAGGGGAATCGATACTTCCTCGCCGCGAGAGCGAGGTCCTTCGAGGCTTCACGCTGTCCAGCTGTTTGTCGTCTACCAGGGCTTCGTTGTCTGAGATCAGCTTAGAGATCCGCTCTTCGAGGGTTTTGGTCGCCAGGGGCGGGCGCATCTGCCCCGGGGACAGCAGAGCTTTCTCCCCTGGTGGTACTGCAGACGGGGCGGGCGTGCTCACGCGAGGTGCAGGGGGCCCAGCGCTCTTACTCGGGTCCGCTTCCGCGCTGGGCGCCGTCCTGGCAAAGGGAGCCGGTGGACTCCCGGTCTGATCGGCGCTTTCCGAACGCGAGAAGTAACCCGAGTCCGTACTTCCCAAACTCCGAGGACTCAGAAGTTTCCCTGGTTGCTCCTGGGAGTCATCGGTAGCCTGCTGCCTTCGTAGCTGGGCGTGCGCCGTCCCCACGTGACACTCCTGCTTTCCCTCTGGCTGACTCACGTCCCCTTTCTGACGCGACTTTTCAACAGTCTCTAGGGAGGAGGTCCAGGCTGCATGCGTCAGCACACCGGCCACCTGAAGGTCCTTCTGCTTTTGTGCACTAGAAAGTTCAGGCTTAGACTCTGTAAACTTTGGGCTAGCGACCCTTAAAGTGGACACACCGACAGGGTGGACCAAAACTTTTGGTAACTCTGTCACAGCTTGTGAGTCTGAAGATTTGTCCTGTAGTGAGAAGTCACCTACCACACGATCTGCACTGCTTGGGATGAAGCTTGCTTTTGGCAAAGCGTCAGCATTTGATATCATCTTCATTATCTGCACAGGCTGCAGGTCCACGGAGCCCGTGTCATTCTGTCTCTCGTCGGCAGCGCTCTCGTCATCGCTGTCCCCACTGTCTTCTACATCTGAATGGATACTAAGTGCTTTGGGGGACTCGTGTGACAAGAACAGACCACCAGCATCCGGCTGCAAGACAAGACCCAGTTTGATGGTGTGTGCGTGGGACTTTTTGTGCTTGTACAGGTTGCTCTTGGTCTTAAACGAGAAGCCACAGGTCACACAGGGGTAGGGGCGCTCTCCGGTGTGGGAGCGGATGTGCTTCAAGAGCACGCTGGGCTTCGCACAAGCTCTGCTGCAATACTCACAGATGTACTTCCCTTGTTTCCTCGGCTTCTCATCTTTCAGAAGGAGACTGCACATTTGCTCCACGCTGTGACTGACGACGGAGGAGACGGGAGCTGAATTATACACTGGCGTCGGGGGCGACTGTGCAGGGCGGGCCGGGTGGGCGGGCGCGGGTGAAGCGGAGTCCGTGGGCTGGTTTTGAGAAGTAACCTGAGATCTACTGCAAGGTGGAGGGAGACCCACCGATGGCGGCAGCGCTGTGTTACGGACCTGTTCCAGTTTGGGGTTCTCCGGATTTTGCAGATTTGTCAGTGGCCTTGTGAAACCGGAAGACACGGGAAGCGGCGGATGTGGTTGGGTAGGTTTAGCAGCAAAGTGTTCGTGCTGACTATGCGGGTGAGACGGTGGCTGGACTGGTGCCTGCTCGTCCTTCTGAGGGGCGAACGCGTGCGCTGTGTGTGAGGCACAGGGCGACTGCGGTTCAGCCACAAGTGCTTGTGGCGTCGGATCCGGGGCTTCCCTCGGGCCGTTTTTCACTTGAGAAGGGGGCCGTGCGGTTTTATTTGGTCTCAGTTTCTCTATCTTAACTGCACAGGACAAGCCCTTTTGTGACAAGGTGCTCAGCTCCGGCTCCATGGCTTTCAGTAAGACATCGAAGGCGGTGCTGGTATACGGGGAGGGCGCAGGGCCCCCGTTAGAAGAGATGCATTCCCGGCGGTCAGTCCTGCTTCTGCCTGACGAGGACCCAGACTCCCACTTTCCATCCAGGAAGTTCAACTTGGCAGGGCCGGAGCCTTCTGCCCTCCACCTGTGCGGCTCAGACGGGTGCTGCGGGGACAGCGGCTTCTCTGGGGAGGCCGACGCAGCGGGCTTGGGGGCCTCGGCAGCCACGCCAGGCGCTTCCCCGTTGTGTCTGGTGAAGGGCTTCTCGTGCCTGCCAGCACTGTGCTGCGGCCTCGGGGGGGGCCCCGACGCACTCTGCAGAACGGGCAGGGGCGACTCCTCCGAATTTTCTTTATGTTTTGCCTGAAGAGGATTTCTCAGTGGTGATTTGGGTATTTTTTTCAGGTGATTCTCAGCTACAATCTTTTTTCGTTTCACACCTTTAAGGGATTCTGACGTTCCTTTATTACCAGCCTCTAAGATTTCTGTTAAAAAGGGGGAAAAAAAATTGGCAAAATGGTACACATACCAAGTATACGTTTTATTTTAAATTAAGATTACTATCACGAGGGTGTTGTGACGACTGGACAAGTTAACTTAAGGAAAGCCTATTTTGGATAATATTGCCCCTCTAACATTCTTGAGCATGGGGCCAATCAAAACCTATTGAAACAATCGCACGAAGACCTTTGTGTACACTTCTAGAATGCTGGGCTCCTTTCTTGACCCCCATTCACCAAGATCTTGGAACCAGATCTCCCAAGGCGAAATGACCCTTCCAGCTGAGGGCTCTGACCACCCAACAGTCCGAGGGAGCTGGCCCACAAATAAAAACAGGCAAGATTTTAACACGAGGTACTTGACTGTGTGATCACAGTCGGTAACTTTTAAAGCAAACTTCGTAACCAATTTCTAAATAACATTATTGTCTAAAACAGGCACGTCCAACTTGCGGCCCAGGATGGCTCTGAATGCGGCCCAACACAAACTCTTAGAACATGATGAGATTTTTTTTGGCGATCTTTTTGGTTTTTTAGCTCATCAGCTACCGTTAGGGTGAGTGTAGTTTATCTGTGGCCCAAGACAATTCTTTTAATGTGGCCCGGGGATGCCAAAAGATTGGACACCACTGCTCTAAAATGTGCAATAATATTCTTATGAGAAAAGGGACTACTACAGAAAAATTTTAGGACAAACAGACCTCACTGCACCTCAAGTCAGTCATGGGGTATTAGCTGACAGAACCCTAACTACTGCCTTATTAGCAATTATATCAATGAACGGAAGAGTATGGAAGTAAAAGAAGCCACTTACTAGTGGTTCTTCACCTACAGAATTAAAACGTTATAATGTTGTAATGGTCCTCAGTTAAAAAAATGCACCGATTTAACTGAACAAAATACTCAGTGGCTGTATTTCTTTGCCATTAATGACAAATAGGTAGGTAGGAGGTATGCAGTTAGAGCCTACTTCAGGAGAGGAGAGATGAAACCACCTCCATCTGGCCATGCTGGAAACAAATCAGTGTTTCGGTAGCACCAACAGCCCACGATCTCTGTCCACTATTGTGTGTCTGAGCAATAATTACTCGCCATGATTTAGTTTGTTTCCATTTGTTAGATCTTTGGGCACATACACAAAAGTTATTCAAGTTTATATTACTTATTTGTAGAAGAGCCAAATACTGTAGTCACTCAGTAGTTCCAAATAGCTGTTGCAATGTACATATTTGAAATTCTTATTAGGCCAAAATGTGTACCCATAATAAACGTGCATTTAATGAGGATCAAATTACATAAAATAAAAAATATTCTAGTCATTTTCTAAGTTTAGTGGAAAAAAAAATACACATTAATCTGATAAAGATACATCTATCCACTACCATCAGAAAAACAAAAACATACATAAGGTGGCAGGTAAGGGGTGTCTCGCAACTAAAACATCTGAGCTAAAGAACAGAAACAAGTATCTGTGTTGTTGCTGTCTTGACAAAATGATGTGCAAATCTTTTACGTCTTCAATGCACTCCCTTCTGAAATGCGGTTTTGCCACTGGCTTTCCCTCCCCCGATGACTGTAGCAAAGGCATCCCGCCCTCATGCCCGGTCCTGAGTCCATCAGGCAAATCCTCCAGGGCCAGCCGTTTCCCCACTCCCTTCCGGAAAGCCTGGGAAGGGGGGTGCAGTAAAAGGGGAAGCCCCTGGGCCGTTAGAGTCAGTATTAAAAACAGGATGCAAAGCTGCCTGGTCCACGGTCTGAGTGGAAACACCAGACACTTAAAACATATCTGCGCGGCTCAGGCCCCATCAGCACCTGCACCATCCGAGGGGTAAATTATATTTATTTGCTATGTTTCACACCCGCGGTGTTCAACCTTTTGTCACCCTCGGGCCACAGTGGAAGTATTGGAAGTCTTGGGCCATGCCTAAAATACACTAATGACAGCTGACGAGCTAAAAAGAAAAAAAGGTCGCAAAAGATCTCATAATGTTTTAAGAATCTGTGTTGGGCTGCAGGTTGTATGTGCCTGTTTTACATACCTTTCCGCATAAGTTTTTATTTTTAGAAAAACATATATATTAAAAAACCCCTAAACAATGTCTTACACTCAAAAAAAAAAAAAGGCAAAACATCAACCCACAGTCAGTACGCTCAGAAATACCACATTACGTTTTAAAGGGATGCTCTGTGCATGTTTTAAACAAAATGAGTAAAATGTATCTTTGTTTGTACTTAAATGAAAATGAAACTGAAATGAAAATAAAGGAATTATAAAACTTAAGAGCCATATTTCTTTATAGAAATACTATTTCTGAAATTTTCCTCTGGAGTTAAGAATTTGAAAAAACATTTTTAACAGAATTTTTTGAACTACATGTTTCAATTTTGGATGAAGACTAACTCATCTTTCTTTTGTCAAAGGTTATGACATTTACATTTATTTGCATTAATTCTTTATTCTTAGTTCTCTACTTGAATTTTAACACTTACCTGTGCTAATTACACCAGTTCTTGCCTTCAAAACTTTGTGCACTCCGTGCGTTCTGGCCATGACACTCCTAAGGAGAAGCCCACTATCAGCCTGCCCGGTAGTTTCCCATCCCTGCCTTTTTTCTGCCTGTATGCCTACAAAATTCTTTATTTTTGAAGTCTTCATAATATAACTAGGAGTAGGCTCAGAACTGATCAATGTACAACTTTTCATGTTTTTCCCAGAACACAATGACCTCTCTATAATTAGTTTATTTCAGAAAACTTTTCTTTTATTATATCTTCAAATACATTTTCTGGTCAAATTTTTTTTTCAGGGTGGGCTTCTTTATGGACATGAATTATCTTTATGCTGTGCTACCAATATGATGATTTATTGCTTTCATCTTCCTCTTTTTTGCTTTTGCCTTTTCTAGAATTATCCAAAGCTCTTCCCTTATGTCAATAATCAAATTCTAGGCCACCATGTTTCTTATTGTTTCAAATTCATTTGTTAGTTTTGGACTGATGCTGTTTTGCTCTCATTCCCGCCCCCCACCCCCTGCCCCCCGTTCTGTATTTCCTATTATCTCACGTATTATGTTTGAACTCTTGCTTTAATAAATTTATAATCTTACTAAGTTCTATCTTTAAAAAATACTTCAACTTCCGAGGGAGTATTTTCTTTCAGGCTGTTTTTGGTTTGTCTTTTCATGTTCTCTCTGCTTTCTGTTGCCTGAGATCATGTGGAATGGCAAAGGGGTGCATTCAACTGAGAATATGTCCCTAACAGTCTTTTTCTGAGTTGTCATCATACTTCTAAGATTTTTGGGGGGTGCGGGGAGTTCCCTGGCTGGGAATTGAACCCAGGCCGTGGCTTTGAGAGCACCGAAGCCTAGCCACTACACCACCAGGGAACCCCCCCTTCACTGCTAAGATTTTTAACAGGGTTCATTCTCCTTGTTCAGAGAGGAAGCCCATCCCATCATGGGTGGTTAGGTGGGGATGACCCCAGATGTTGGGTCCATCTATAAATTCAAGGACGGGCTGTTGTTGTTAGGAGGTGAAAGGAAGGTGGAGGGGGTGAGAGAGAGGGGGACGTAAAAACAGGGAGGGCACACAGATGAGTACCGCGCCGTCATTCTAGAAGCTGACTTGAACTTGCATGCCTCACAATGAATTGTCAGTCTTCTTTTGTTCTCAAGATCTGGGACTCAAGTGCACAGAGTGGGTGGCCAAGCCTTCTGGCCAGGGATCAGAGACAGAAGTGTCCTCTTGGAGACCAATGCCCTAGACTACGAGGCAGCTGAGCCTTGGGTCTTCAGAGAAAGATACACCTGGGGCAGTGTTTCAAACTCACCTTAATTTTCAGTAATTTCAAATCTATCTACTACGAGAGTGATTATAGCTATTTTCCACCTCCTTTTCTACACAAACCAGTACAGTCTGCCGACGCTGTGGCCATCACTACAACGCCTATCATGGAGTTACCGCAGGCCAGTATAGATCAGAATGGCTCAAAGCAGAAATACAGCCGGAGTGTGGGGGTAGGGGGACAGCTACTTACCACCAGCACTTGTGCTTTTCAACCACTTTGCAGGCATTACAGTAGACTAAGGTGAAAATAACCAGAGGACAGAGAGACAGACGGACCATGCAGCAAGTGGCAGAAGACAGTCCAAGAACGCCACCTCCTCATCGTGCTCACTGCGCCCCCCACCAGGCAGTGCTCAGGCCCACCTTGGCCCTGCAGAGTGGACACTGCTGTACGTCCACCGCCCCATCATCCCACAGCTGCTTTGTTTTCTAAACCAATACTAAGGTTGGACATGCTCAGTGCACGTAACCCTCTTAGCCTCAGATGAGAGGCAAACACAAGCCCCTCTCCTTGCGCAGCAAGAACACGGTCAGGTGGGAAAGCAGTAGGAGAGGCTCAATAAAGGAGCCAACCAACCGCTGCCAACAGCCTGGGAAGATGGCATGGGCCACGTGACTGAAGAAAGGCGAACGGTAGGGACGTGCTAATAGGAGCTCCAGTCCCCAGGCTCTCCGTGTCCACGGCGCCGGCGCGGCCTTTTCTCGGCCCGAGACTGCTCGTTATTAGGGCTCCTCTGCTTCCCGGAGAAGAGAACTCGGAGTTCGATCGGCACCCAGCCGGTTCCCGGACGGCTCCCAGAGAGGGACACAGTAGAAAAGGGGCCGTATTCCTGGCTCAGGCGAGCATCCGAGGTGCCCGATGTAAGTGTGGCCGAGGAGACTGTTTAAGTTGGTGGGGGACATGGTCCACGACAACCCACGAGTGGGTTTAAGATCCTGCTTTCACCGATGGGGAATCTTACCGTCAGCTTTACTCAGAGACACATCAGTGTGAAAGATTTTAGGCCTCGTCTGGGTCCTGGAGACATCAGCACTTCCTGTTTTCTAACGACTGAGGGCACGCTGGGTCACAAAGTCGAGAGACCGGAGTCCGGGAGACCATTTAGCAGCTCTTCCAGCAGCTCGTGTAAGAGTGAGAACTCGGGTCGTGACAGTGGGCCTTCAAAGCAGGAAGGCCTGAGAACGGTCTGACAAACATTTCCCGTCTTCATTGGGAGGACTGAGCCAGTTTGGGAGGGAAAAGAAATCAGTCCACTTCCTGTTCCACCAAGGCTCGAGCTCAGGACACATACGTAGAATTATCCATTGTAGCTGCGAATCCGGGATTAGACCTTTTCAACAGGGAAAGGGTTAGGCTACGTGTGGTACAGGCACTCGGCATAACCTAACGCGTCCATTTAAAGTAATTACAAAGATTATACAGCGACATGGAGGTTACGACACATCAAACACACCTGCACCTTCTTCTTTCCTTAGAAAGAAGCCTGGGCTGGAGGCACAGATCTAGGAGTGCACAGTGGGAACCATTTTTGTAAAAGCACGTAAATGATAAGCCAGAGGGGCTGCAGAGCAGAGAGAAGGCCGCCATCAGAAGCCTGGCTAATCCCTGTATTTAAGGGTGAGCTGGGAATGAAACGAAACGCGGGGTAAGGAGGAAGGTGAGGCACAACACGGGTTTACGGACTTACAGGACGGAAGATGCGTGCAACACACGCTCAGATAAACGGGACCACGTGGGAGGGTGCTGGGTTTGAGGCTCACTGGGCTAAGACAGCTCTACCCAGGAGAGTCCGGGGGGTAAACGCCCACTACAAAACGGTGAGGAGGGAGGGGAGGAATGGAGACGCCTACGAGCCAGCCAAACAGACCACTCTCTAAGAATCTGCTGTGGAGGAAAGGAGCAAGGCAGGACACGTCAGCATCAGGGGAGCTGCGGGGAGGTGACTTTAGGACACGGGGGTGAGGGCTGAGTGTGCTCATAAACAGGAAGTTACAGTCAGCAGAGAAAGAGACGGAAAGTGCAAACTACACCAGTGCACGATCAGGAAGCTGCCATGCACACACGGGGATGACCAGTTACCTTCACAAGCAACAGTCAGCAAGCCATTCATCTCCAAATTCTTCCCATTCTTCGTGGAATGTAATTCAAATAGCTAACTTGGCCAAAGACGGGATGGTCATCTGGCCTTGGCTACATTTCCAATCTCCCCCCATACTATTTCCTCCTTATTCAGTAAGTTCCAGCCACACTGGTGAACTTTCTGATCCTCCAACAAGGAACTGAGAACGTACTGGAAGAAATAATGACGGAAAACTTCCCTAACCTGGTGAAGGAAACAGACATCCAAGCCCAGGAAGCGCAGAGAGTCCCAACAGGATGAACCCAACAGGCTGACACCAAGACACGTCATTAAAACGCCAAGGTTAATAAGGACAGGTGGAATCTCCACGGCAGCAGCAGCAGAGCAGCGAGTTACCGGCAAGGGGGCTCTCAGACAGTCAGCTGATTTCAACAGAAACTTCGCAGGCCAGCAGGGACTGACCCAATAGGCCAAGTGACGGAGAGCCAGGACTGACTACCAGGATTACGCCACCCAGCAAAGCTATCTGTAGAATTAAAGGACCGGTAAGGAGTTCATCACCATGCAACCAGTAGGACAAGGGATCTCAGTGGGACTCAATTTGAAAAAGAAAAAAGACAAATAATAGAATGGTAATAACTATGTATCTATCAACAAGTATGTTAAATGTAAATGGTTTCAATGCTCCAATCGAGAGACAAGATGGCTAAGCTGATAAGAAAACAAGGCCCTGACACATGCTGCCCACGAGACTCACTTTCAGTTCCGAGACTCACCGACGGCACCTAAGGGGTGGGAAAAGGCATTTCAGAGAAACGGGGAAACAAAGGCTGAGGCAGCAGCACTTACCACAGACGAAGGACCCAGTGATCCCACTGCAGATACGTACAATACAACTGAGTTATGCAGATTAATTTAATACAATGAAACAATTTACTTCAGACATGTAATCTAGGTTACAGCAGGAGAAACTTTTAAAAATCTACTTAAACACACTTGCAAAATAAAAGTGGCAGTACATACTGTTGCGAAGTCGGCCTGCTCTGCAAAGGAATCCACACCGCTCCCCTCCCGCCCCCTGCCCCCGCCCCGATCCACCTTCCTTTACTCCACAGATACTTTCCAAGTGCCTCCTGTACACACAAGGAACTCCACGAGGGGCTGGGCAGCCCCTGGACAACACTGAACTGCAAGCACCCGTGTGGCGCGGGGCAGAGGGCGTGCAGCTCAGGGAGGTAAGGAGCGCCGTCCTGCCGCTGGGGGCCGCTGGGGGCCGCAGACGGCCACGAAGGCTTCTGTTAGGCAGCTCCTAAGTGGCTAACTGCGTGCTAGGTGGTGGGCCTCCAGAAACACGTGCACGAGGAATGACATCCTGGTCACGACTCCCGTGCAGAGGCTGCACCCCCAGCACAAGGTGCCACACGTCTGGCCCCATCCGCTGCCCACTGACGGAACAGCAGGCTCGGTAGAAATGCTGCACGTCCGTGTCTCCTCAGCGCAGGGCTCCTCAGCGCGCTTCGTGCCTTTCGGGCCTCGTGCACAGAGCGCGCTGGCTGCTTCCCAGTCTGTTCCTGACTGACAGTTACTGCTGTGTCTCAGGCCGGCGGTCAGGGCCAAATTCAAGTTATCCCTGCAAAGGTCATGTTCTTCCTACACGCAGCGCAGCCCAACAAAACACGCTGTGAACAGTGAAAGGTAACAAAAGAACACCACACTGTGGGGAAATGGTCCTTTATTTCCATAACTGCTTGCTTCTTAATTTTTTTAAATGTATCTTCTAGAATTTCTCCCAGTTGTTTATCTGTCTTTAATTTATTCTGCCCCTCCTTGCTTTTTCTATTTTTTCTTCCCTAGAATTAGATTCCTCAATTTCTTAGAGCTTGTCTACTGCCTCCTCTAATCCGAGGAAACACAAAAAGGACAAGTCTCTATGTGGGCAAGAAATAGCTAAGCTGGTCTTTCTTTTTTCCTTCTGTTCTACACAGAGATTTCAGCAGCAAAGCTGGAGAAAAGCCTAAATAAACCAAGCGCTACACACTTTACCCTTTTAATTCACCCTGCAACATTACTTCCATAGAAAATCCTGAGGCATGCATATGCACGAGGCCACTTATCCAAGAAGTAAGGAGAGTAAATCGAACATAATCTGGGTTCTTTGCCTTGATCATTCTCCCATGAATTCCCAAGTAAGCCACCAGAATAAGGCCAATTCCTTTGTTTTTCACAGTCCTCAGGGACCCTGGCCTCAAAGCAGCCCAAATCCACACATCCTTATCTCAAAACCACCTCATCTCTCTCATCAAAAAATGAAGCATGGGACAGAAATACATACTTTGCTGAATCTCAGAAAATGTGTTTTGAACACTGTAATGTTCCTGAAATCATGATGCATCTTTTTTTTTAAGTTATATTTAGTTATTGGTTAGTAAAAATTACATAGGCTCCACATGTACAGTTCTACAATACATCATCTATGTGTCGTGTTATGTGTTTATCACCCAGAGTCAGTTCTCTTTCCATCACCATATACTTGAGACCCTGTCCCTCCTCTCCTACCCCGCCACCCATAACCTCAGATAACCACTAACCACTAAACTATTAATTGTGTCCATGACTTTCATTTCTTTATTGCTTTCAGCTTTGTGTTCCACATATAAGTGAAATCATATGGTTTCTGGATTTTTCTGTCTGGCTTGTTTTGCTTTGCATGATGGTCTCAAGGTCCAAAGGATGCATCTTCTAATCAAATATAAAAGCACTGTGTCATGACTTCAATGGCAGTGACTTTTTCCCTTTCTAAATGGTGCATGAAATCATTGTGCATCTTCCAATTGCATTTTGTAGTCAATAGACTAAGCTATAAAAGTACAAAAGCATGCAAGCCTTTCTATGCTTTTTATAAAATCCTGTTAGCTATTTAAGTGTCTGATTTAAGAGATGATTACTCAATAGGTAATAATTAGTAATACTGTTAAGAAATACTGAGAATTTTTGCCTCTCAAATTCTATAGGAAGCAAAGAGATTATTTAAAGGCATTTATTTTAAATTAAAGTGCTAAAAATGCTCTGTTTACTTATTATTCTGCAAATCTTCTTTTATCAAGCTGGCCCAATATACCTGAAAGGCAATGATCTCTTGGGATCTGGTGTTTTTAAATCTCAAAATATTGACAGGATTGACAGATGATCCTTTAAACTCATACACATGGCATAATTAAAACAATACTAACTTTCCCTAACTCAAGCAATTAGCATTGGCTATCACACTAAGAGAAAGCTTCAGGTGACTTAAATATTTAAATCTGAAATTCCAAGTAACATTAAAAAAAGATGACTTTTGTTTTCTAAAAAAATCCGTTCCTATTTTCCCAAGGGAAATTTCTTAGGCGCTGCTTGCTGCTGGGCTACATAAAACCTCATGAATTTTGATTCTACTGATTCAGATTTTATGATAATCTGGGCAACGGCTGAGTTAAGGCTCACAGGTTCCTTTAGGGTTTAGACTTTTTCTTTGCTATCCATTTGTCAGGGCTAAAAAGAATGGCTGATATATAATAAAAGTTTATTGAATAGAAGGATGAATGTACAACTTTATAAGAAAAAACATGATGAATTTTCTAAGATGTTTAATATTAAGAAGGAAGATTTCATAAACTTTTAAAATTTAAATTAAACATGTATGTTTTAATAGATTCTTTCCCAGTAATTAATTTAAAACCCAAGAACAATGACTTGTCAAAATATTAGTTAGCATTACTATAATACTAAAATAATAAAACTGCATTCCTTTAACAATATTCTATCATTCAGACATCTCACTAAAACACTACACTAGCCTTTGTGCTGGCTGTATTAGTGTGAGCTTTCATTTTGTAAACTGTTAATGTTCTAACAAGTGTAGAACATTTCATTTAACTAAGCCAACCAGGTTTTGTTTTATTGCACATACTTTCTCCCAGGGTATTTTAAAACATTTTATCTAATCTTACATAGTATTAACACTATTCATTTTAATTTAATAAAAAAAAAAAATCAGTCCAACTTTTCCACTATGCCACCTAAATTTTAGTCTTACTTAGAAAGGACTTCATCACCTCTAATTATCAGAAAATACTCGTCTTTTCTCAAGTACACTTAGCAGAATTCTTAAGGAAGAGAATCTCATTGGCATTAAATAGCACAACCTTATTATATGTAATATTTAAACATAATGGAAACATGTTTCACTCCTTGCAAGCTTATTCATATTGTACTACAAGGAACTTAAAATTTTGTGTTAGGAAAGTAGGGGAGCAAACTCTAGCTGTCTTATTTACACACTAATTGGAGCTCATGATCTAGTTTTCTGTTCCCCATTAGTTTGTTATACTCACTTCTGAATTACTCAGTCTAGTTTTTCACACAAGAGCTTAGCTTCCCTCAAGCTTCCTCCAATAACAGGAGAATAATTCCAGGGCATAAATTACGCTGGTGTTAGCAAAAATCCTACTTGTCAACTGTCTTCTTGGAGCAAATATGAGTGTTGTTGTGTTACTTCAGCAGCACAGATTCCTTGCTATCTGAGTATTTCTTAAGACATATAAACTACTTACATTTAGGATCTCATACTCTCAGATACATGGTAAAAATAGATGAGTAACAGAAATCCTGTTTTAAATAAAACCTCTCTGGTGGGCTGAAAGGAAACTATAGGTATTCTAGAGGTGATTTCAGGATTTCACTGTTTGAGACAGAACAGTATAAAAAATCCCAAAGCCAGCAGAACTAAAGTCTCTAACCCCATCATCTGAATACTAACTATTTTTTTCTTGAATCATCACAACTTTTTAAAGGAGGTGATTGCTATCATAATCTCACCACTCAAAGGGTGATTCTGAACAGGACTCACTGTACTAGATTTGAGTATCACCAGGAGCTCCCATCCCATTACGAAGCAGAATAAGCACTACAATAGTGCAGTCCAAGTCCTGTGCCCCTTCCAGTGTGCACAGTGTGGTTTAAACATTAGAATGAGAGAACAAAGACCATAAGATCATCTCTACATGTGAAGAAACATTTGATTTAAAAAAGATCTCCTTAAGGTTTTTAAAAAAAAATCTCAATAGGTAAAATATGGAAATAAGTAAAAAACAATAATAAAAAATCAATATTAAAAAGGAAGAAAGAAAACTTTCACGACTCCCAGATGATATGATGGTTTTCAGAATGAATGAGTTCAACTAGGTGGCTGGATATAAGATGAATATACAAAACTATGTTGCATTTCCATTTGCCAACAAGAGCTAGCAAATAATCAATCTCTCTCTCTCTCTCTCTCTCTCTCTCTCACACACACACACACACACACACAAAATCAGCAAATAAATAGTCCCAAGAAGTTCAATAAAATAAGTATAATATCCATAGAAAAAATCCTAAGATATTAAAGAAAACACAAGTATGAAAAATATACTATCTTAATGGATGGAAGAAAGCCTGAAAATTATGACTATGGATAGTTTACCCCAAAGTCAATACAACTTCCAAGTTTCAAATTTTTAAAAAAGCTGTTTCTAAAATTTAAATGGATGAGCACAAAACTAGAAATAGGAAAAACACTCCTAAAAAGAATAACTTTAGGAATTTGCATAACTGTATATCAAGACAATAACAGAATACATAACAGAACTAAGAAACAAACCTATGCCCACAGAAAAATTTAATATGAAACAGAAAAGGGGGAATCCAATCAATTAATGTTTCAGGGACAAATGGAAATCCATTTGGGGGGCGGGGGAAGAAACTGGAACCCCAGCTCACATCATATTAAAAAAAAAATAAACTCCAGATGGATTTTTATTCTGAATGTGAAAGGTTTATTTATTTATTTATTTATTTATTTTTAAGAAAACAGAAAAAAATATGTAAGACTGTAGTAAGGATGAATTTCTTAAGATAAAGAAAAAAAAAATCCCAACTCAAAAATACTAATCATAAAAGCAAATGATTAATATGATGATAACATTAAAACCAAGAACTTGTTTACTAACAAGCATTTTAAAGAAAGAGAAAAATTAAGCTAAAACTAAGACACATAAAATGAATAAAGGTTTGTTATCTAAAATATATAAAGAAAATGACATAGTGCAATATATAAATGATGTTATTATAGAATTTTATACTTGAAACCTATATAATTTCAGTAACCAATATCATGCTAATAAATTTAATAAAAATTAAGTAAAATTAAATATGAAATAAGCTAACAAAAGCCCTTTTGATTTTTCCCTCTTGGATAAAATATTAATCATTTCTGAATTTATACTTTATAACCCCAAATAAATAAAAGCACCATAAGACCATATGTGTTACGTAAGAAAAAAAAATGACAAAAGTTTTAAAAATGCATAACAGATACCAGAAAGCATTTTAAGAAGGTAGAACACAAATAAAGATGTGTGTGAGATTCCCAGACAGGGAATCAGACAAAAAAAGAAAGACATGTTTAAACTTTTTAGTATTCAGGGAAAAATAAATCAAGAGTAGAATAAAATAGTATTTTACACCCATTTGATCAGAAAAAAAACAACAACAACAACAAAGAGAGACAATACCAAGTACTGAAAAACACAAAATGAATTCCATAGGCTTTGATGCTGGGAATGTAAAATTTCCAAAAAAATTTTCTGGAGAAGAATTTAGCATCATCTTATGAAAGAGGACATCTACATTCCCTATATATTCCACACATGAGCATCAGGATATAAGAATATTCACAGTGCCACTGTTTGTGACAGCAAAAATGTAGAAATAACAAACTCATCAGTAAGACAATGGCAGAACAATGCATTTCACTCAATGAAATAGTATGACAGCAGTGAGAGGAAATAGCTGCATGCAACAATATGCATGAACCTTAGACTCAATGCTGAGTGAAAAAGCTGTTAAACTTATATAACACAATTTTATTTTTAAAGCTCAAACGCAGTCAAAACTAAAAAGTATATTGTTTAAGAATACATAATTCCAAGAAGCTCTAAAACGATGAACACTAAGTTGAGGACAGAGCAGAGAGTGTAATGCATGCAGGTTGATGCAACAGTATTAGCAAGTTGCCGGTTCTTAAAGTGGGGACTGGGATCAAAGATTGCCATGTTATTCTTATGCTTTAGCTTTATAGTTCAATACTTTCCCTATGTCAAATAGTATATGACAAAAATTTTAAACAAAGTATTCAAATTAAAGTTTATTCGAGAGATAACACATAAATGCTCTAATAAAGTGATCTATTTATTTCTTCCCAGTTTATTTTATACATATTGCATGACCCCATCTGTGATATTCACGATTTTATTTAAATCCTGTGCAATCATTTTAGAAAAGAACAAGTGAGAAAGAATATAATGACATTATGGAGAACTGTATGAATGCTACATTCTGTATTTCCCCTCAAATTGATTAAAATAAAAATAAATCAAATTAATCTCATTTCCATTATTAGCAGTGAGAAAGAATAAAATACTTTAACATAATTTAGGGCACGTCTATATTCTCTTGGTGTGTAATGGACAAAAGTCAGTTTCTATGACACCATATTACACAAATTAATCCTTCCTTAAAATGTTATAAAACAGGAAAGGTATCTTTTTAAATCTATCAATGAACAAGTTTGCTTGGGTTTTTCACAGCCTACCATTATGTTAAATGTTCCTAAAGATAAATTAGTTATCTGTTCAAATGGTTAAAAACGGAATCAGCTGAGGAAGAATCTTAAATAAGTTAAGGACCACAGCCTCTACAAATGAAGACAAGTCTTAGAACTGTGAGCGTTGTAGGGGAAAAAAAGCAAGATGCAGGAAAAAAATCAAACTTGCAGGGGCAAATAGAACAAAAGCATATTGCAAACACTGTAAAAATGTGATGACTCACCTTAATCAATAAAAACTATCGATAACTCTCAATTTTAAAGTACAGTCTTCAAAGGAAAAAATAAACTTTCTTTTATACAATACACGGCTCAGTAGCCAAAGACTTGAGAAATCTCAACACCTTTATTACTCAAAATTTTTATCTCATGTTGTTAAAGACAAACTGATATCACTCGTTAATTATATCTGAGAGAAAAACTACTTTCTTTTTAATTTGCCCAGAATGTTTATGTGAAAACGAAAGCCAAGTAGTAATTCTAGGCAGTGAGCTGCGCACAACAATGCTCATTTGGCATTCATCCTAGGTCTTGCGTAAGTGTGGACTGCCAAATGCAGCCCACTACGTTATACTAACCCTCATTATCCACTTTCTTTTTCAGGAACCCTTGTTTCCTTTCCTCCTTCCTATCAGGCATTTAATTCATTGTTCTCAAAACCCTTTGTCACAGAGGTAAGAAAGAAGAAAAGGGAAAACACGTTTACTTGACTACGTGAGGCAGCGCTAAACCATTACTAGATGTGAAGAAGAGGTCTGACTGTAGCACACGAAATGTGCTGTGAGATGCTCACGCTAAGTCAAATAAGCCAGACAGAAAAAGTTGAGAACCACGACTGCACGCAGATGTGGGATACAAAACCAAAAGCAACAACCGAACAAAGACAAAGAAACAAAAACTCATGGACACAGACAGCAGTTTAGCGGTTACCAGAGGGTAAGTGGGGGTGAGGTGGGGTCTGGTGGGGTGGGGGTGGGGAGGCTGGGTGAACAGGGTAAATAAAGGGGGCCAAATCTATGGTGATGGAAGGAGAACTGAGTCTGGGTGGTAGACACACAATGCAATATACAGATGATAGAATTTTACATTTGAAACCTATGTAATTTTACGAACCAATGCCACCCCAATAAATTTAATTAAAAATTTTCAACGATGAAGTTTAATCCTAAGGTCTCTTAGAGCCTGAGTGTCTTAAATGCTTTATGCCTACTGCAATGTGGGAAAGGGATCTTTGGTCAACTTTTCAAAGGGACAGTACAGCCATGTGACTTCTCTGCTCTTTCTAGGTTTGCTTTTCTGTAAGAATGCCACGAGAGGGTCAGATTCGACACGGACTGTGCAGATTCCATGGAACACGGGGGGGCGGGGGGAGGCAGGAGGAGGAGAACACGCTTTAAGGCTGTTGCACATCCCAGTGTAACTATTCACGCCCACCCCAAGCCCTGGAGACCTCACAGGCTGGTCCAAGGGACAGAACCTGGACAGCCAGAAATTATTTCCACTAAAGATGCCAAGGTAGGAACCTAACCAGATTTAAAACGCATTTTTCAAAAAAGGCACTCAACTGGAATCTTACATGGCTAATTAACTCTGCCAAAAGATTCCACTGTAATTAGGAGCTACAAGGACAAAGAAGTAATAAATCATGAACTACAAACGCCAGAGAGAACTTTATGTCCTCTTAATCAATTGTACGCACTTAACAGTGTTGGAACACTATTCACCTCATTGTCTTCCCCTCCCCACAGACTGTTCTACATCAAATATGTCCGCACAGTACCTGGAAAAAATAATCAGTATGCTTTTTTATGTGATGAAAACCAAGTTTTATTGTTGTGATTCTTACTTTTATACAAAATCATACCCACTATAACTAGTGAAAGGACACACAGACATATAAATAAAAGCTTATCACCACCCTCTGCCCTTCCACCACTATAAAGATATTCGTATATAAATCGAACTTTATCCAATCCTATCTAAACAGGTGTGTGCATGTGTGTGCACACCTGTGTGTGTGTGTATGCTTTGACAGAACCATAAAACAGTATCATATTTTACAGGGTACAATGCGATTTGATTCTTCTCATTTAGCAACAAATTATCACAGTCAATTGAAATAATTAACAGTTTTAAAAGCTGTGTAACATACCAAAATATGAAGGTACTAAAATTTATTCAACTTTTCCTCCATTGCCTAGCATTCAGGTTATTTTCCTTGTCTTAGGTTGCTGTCGTGCATCACACGAGCACATGTATGAATACACAGGGTGAATGTATCCATCAGCATCCATTATACTAGTACTTTTATTGCTACAGGAAAGTGTCACCAACAGAACTCTCAAAGGAGCCACAGTGACCTCCACTCTTACTAGCACTTTCACACCTACAACAAGCACACTCCTTCCAACAAGCAATATATTAATATGTGGAAAGCGGCTATAGAATGAGCTATGGAGCTGTAAGATTTCATAAAGCAAAGTCCGTATGTTTTTAGGTATCAATTAGTTTAAGGTGATTTTTAATTGTGTGACATGCTTACACTGAATGACTTGGTAAGGCTGCAATCATAAGGTATCTATACAGGAATCTCTGCAAGAACAAAGTTTACACTGGGGTTGATTTTAACTTACCTTTTTAAAATTATTTATTTCAGTTACACAGCATAGAGAATATAATTTACCTTTTTTTGACACTTCCACTCCATTAAGTTCTTTTTGTGCTTCTTCAATTTTGTCTAAGAAAAACAAAGAAAATTTTGTAAATCAATTCATCATATACAAATGAGAATACAGTAAAACAAAAATTCTTCTTATAAACAGTGCCTGGTACATAGTAATAAATATTTGTTAAATGAATTACTTATGAAACAAAAAAGTGTACACTGTTAAAGTAATGACATAGTTCCTTTTGAAACTATACTTACATTTTAATCATGTCTTAGTCACAAGAACCACATCCAAGTAGTATTTCCATAATGCAAATGTTTAGTGTATTTTAATAAATACTGAACTGTAGTTAAAAAATGGTTAGCTGCCTAAAAAATGTAACTAAAAATAACACTCTCCTCATGAAGATATGCAAGTGCCCAATGGGGACTTTATCAGAGATATAATGAATGCCACTAGCTTAAAAACAAGTCTAAGCACAGTTCACAGATGATCTAAGACCAAAGCCAAACATGCAAGAAAGAAAAACACAGGAGAGGAAGAGTAGCATTTCTGCCCAGCCTGGTCACAGGACAGAAGTATCTGTGAAAGTCCAGGTGGGACACTGCGCTGAAGGGACAGTGTGTGAAACGAACACCTACAGAGCTGAAAGCTGAGGCGTCGTCTGTGGAAAGCAATGACCAGCAGAGCCCTGGGAGGGCTGTGGGCACGCCTGGGTTTTGTACCCAGCACACGTTCTACCTTGCTAAGAGGGCGTTTCAATTTCCCAGGGATCAGCGAGGGCTGTGTGGAAGTATGCAGCCACGGGATAGGAAAACAGAGGCGCTGGTGGCTGGAGGTTTTCCAGACAGCCCTCGTGTGCAGTGATGACTGTGACAGTGACCAATTCCAAGTCTGATCCAGGCGTCTAAGTGCTAATTATAATGGTGAATGGTGAAAGCTGTGACGTCCCCAGGGTGCTACTTTATACTGAAATGAGTACAGTAATTGTTTAGACAGTCCATGGAGGTGCAGCTTGAATGCTTTCACATTACAGCTCCATCAGCTGTGATGCCCCCCAGCACACACACTCAGCCCCATGGGGTCTCCGATGCCAAACCCACCACCACTGGCCATGGAAGATGTCACCTCCAAAAGGGCTCCCTTCCCCAAATACACAAAAGGCATGGCTCCCACCACAGGCCCTTCACGCTCTGGTCCACCTGACTCCTCCCGCACCAGCCTGCCCAGAAAAGCCACAGAGTCAGAGAACCTTTGATGTACTGATCAAACGTCTCTCAAGGCACGTTGATCCCCCCATCTTGCCAAATCACAGCGGGGGGGGGGGGCAGCAGAACAAAGGAAACGAGCGAGTCTGCGAACTGACCGCTGGATAACGCAGTGGTCTACAGTGACTAAATCTTCGTCCTGCCAAAGCGCTCCCCGTCAGCACTGTGCTGCCTCCTGCTATTCCCAGACCCAGAATAAGACTCCTGAGGAAAAGAGACAATCTTGGGAATCATACAAGTTTTCTTATTTACATACTTCCATTATTTCTCATGAAATGATGAGTGAAATCGAAAACAGCCCTGGGGGAGAAAAACCTCTTATTAAATGCAGAAAACGGATCCTGCCTTCAACAGTAATTTTAAAGTATCAAAGGCATGGATGAAATCTCTATTAATACAAGTAAAAACGGACAAGGCCCACTTTTTAAAAATACAATGCACTAAGTACATACATTGTAGACATTCAAAATATAAATAAACAAATCAAGTAATTTAAATGTATAGTTCTTGAGAAACACAAAAGAGAAAAACACTATTATTTCTATGCCATCAGTTCATCCAAACTTAAGAACCATAAATAATCTATGTAGGCATTCCACAGCCATCACAGAAATAACTGTGTTTAAGTTTATGCACACATAATTTGGCATCATATAATAAAACAACTTCATATTAATAAAATCAATTGTGTCTCAAAGCACCAAAACTCATGACTTAACACACACTTACAGAATAGTTGGTATTTATTTAGTATACTGAGGTTTGGCCACCTTCTGTTTGTACTTTAATGTAACCAATAAATGAGCTCAGTTTAAATGTGGTCATAAAACACTTGTCTTTGTTTTTAAAATCTTCAACTAAGGTGCCTTTTCCTCTTGATAGTAACAGTGATAAAGTGTAGATTTAGGGTATCTATGATGTTAGGTACAAGCATCTACACGTCAGCGCTTCTACACTCTGAGCTCCACTCGACAGGAATTGTAAACGGCTGTTATGAAAAGCCTTTGCTTCCATTTTTATAAAAAGTCCTGTTTACGTTTAACCTGCTTTATGATTCTCCTAGTAAAACAGGATGTTTTGAAGACTATCCAAAACTACAGAAAGCAGTCCTTTCTTGCATGCTCCTAACTGGTTTACACAAGGCAACTTACTAATATTTAAGAGCAATATTTATCATTTTTTTCACTATGACCCAGAGCAAGAAATATACTTTCCAACCAATTACACGTGCATACATATGTGCACATGTGATTCAGAAACAAACTTACCCCCATTCTACCCTTCCCTATTCACAGGGAAAAACGTTGCCTGTCCAACTCCCCTGACTTCCCGACTGCTGCTGGATTGGACACCTGCCGCCTGGAACTCACGGAGATGAGCAGCAGGTCTCCGCACTTCTTCTCTACCCCCCTCTTTTGCCCCTGTACCCCTTTCCCCTTCCCAGGGGTACCACTTCCCAGCAATAACAGATCTCATGACACGCCCTGATTGGGGGTGTTTAGGATGGAACCTCAGATTCTGAGACACTTCCATCATGCCCTCCCGCGGTCACTGTTGCCTCAGGTAGCAACTTAGAGAACTACACAGTCAGAAATAACAGCTTCTCTGCTGCTGCTGATTAAAAATAAATATAACGTTTATACTAAACGGACACGTGTGCCAAGAAATCTAAAGTAAGTAACGCATTCTTAACTGCAAGGAGTTCTCACTGTACTTCAATTAAGATGCCATGTTCTAATTAACTCAGTTTTTCTAAGTGGACTCGCCTGGGAAAGATCCCCACAGCACGTGATGAAGCCACAATCTTCCCTAAGACACAGAGGGGCCCAGGGCTGACAGCGCGACAGGCTAGCAGGGGGGACACTAACATCGTAGGTTATATTCTGGTTCTGCAACTATTAAAAATTGATACCTTTTTAGTTTTTCTTCTCTGATAAAGCACAGAAACTATGTGTTAATGGTAAAGACTACATAAACCATCCTGTATAACGCTTGACAAATTTAAAAACTTTTGTACAAGAAAACAATGCAAAACTATTTTTTCACTCTCCATAATTAATTATATATAAAGAAAGAAAAAATGTGTATTGGTGAAACATAATCTAAAACCAATGAGCAAAACAAAAGTCCTAGAGCCATTTAAGAAACCACCTTCTTTTTTAAGGTTCAGGGACAAAGACCAGATAATTAAAAACAAATCATTTAAGGAAGCAGCAGAAATAAAGCCGTCTTCACGTGAGAGCTGACAGCAGCTCCTGCTCTGTGATCGTTTCACCCCATGGCAAAGTGTGGGGCCTCGCGCACCAGCTCAGGGGCCTCAACACCCCAACTTGAGAGCCTTGGGATCCAGGACACCACAGCTTTTGGGTGCTCGCCACGCAGCTGTCTGGATCTGGTGTAACAAGGCTGTGTGTCTTCACTGGACTGAATGACTATCCTGTGTCCGGTGCAATAGGAAGAACCGGAGACGGCAAGAAAACCGCACGGCTCTCCCGGTTACACCTATCGTCCTTTAAACCATCATTTTCCTGTCAGCTCGACGGTAAACGTAAAGGCTGCTTCGTCCCTGTGGACAGCACAGTGCTCTGGGATCCCCCTGACTCCACGCTCCCCCGAGGCCGTTTTCGGTTCAGCTTCAGCCACACCTAAGAGCAGGCTCTGCCAGATCTCCAAGACGCTTCCCAGAATGCCGCCCCCCCCACGGGACATCCTTTCAAGGTGTCGCCTTCCCTAGGGCACCTTCTCCATCACCACCCCCATTCAGAGCCCGTCTGGGCCACCACCAAACCTTGCTTGCAGTGTCCCATTTCTCTACAGCTGCGTCCCCATGACCATTAGCAATGAGGACAATAAGGCGGACCTGAGGGATTGGCTGATCGTGTGCATGCTGACAGTAACCTGCCAAGTGACAAGGAGAATCACTGGTACATTCTGAAGAGGAGGAGAAGGAACACCTGCACACAGCATGGAAAACCGGCACTGGGTCGTCGTACCTAGGGACCTGTACCCTCTTTGACGTTATAAATGATAAAGTTTGGGAAACTATCAGGACACTGCAAGCGCCTGAATCAACTATTCAGTCTATCGATGACTTAAATTATTTCTACCTTGAAAGGGATTAAGAGGTGCAAATTGCCAGATCGATAAACTGTCACAGGATGCGAAGTACAGCACAGGGAATACAGTCAATGACACAGCAGTAACTAGTATGATGTCAGATGGGCACGACACTGAGGTGATCACTTCACGAGGCATAAAAAAATGTCTGATCAGCACGCTGCGCACCTGAAATTAATATAACACTGGATGTCAACTGCAATTAAAACATAAATTACAAAACAACTTCTATCTTAACGCTCTCGGCTCTTCCTTCCTTCTAGGTGCTGACGGGAACCTGTAACCTCTGCCCCCATTCTGCCTCTCCCCTCAGCCCTGACAGGGCAGTGGCAATGCTAATCATGCAGTTTTAGGGGCAGCGCCTAACGAACTGTAAGAGGTACCGCCAGGTACTGAAAGATACCATCTGATTGGAAAAAGAGATCACCATATGTGCCTACACTATTTTTACTACTGAGTAAGCTGAACGCCCACACCCCCCATTACACGTCAGAGCTCCTTGCTCTCCCTGTTAACACTGCTGGAGCTATTTCAATGAGACTAAATATACGACAATGACGTAATGCTCAAAATGCGTCCAACACCCACAGTCCTTTCAGACACGCTCTTCTCCATGAAGATCATCCCAGCATTCCCTACCAAATTGGCAAAGTGGATCTACCGTTGTAAGTAACACATTTTCTCCTAAAAGTCACACATCTTACACAGCCCTCTAGTACAAGGACACTTTATAATAATGATGAAAATGATAGGCTAGACCAGTAATATTACCAACAAAAAACTATTGACTGAAATAAGTGAAAAGAAAATCAGAGACTCAACTCTGTGTTAATGAACTTGAAAATTGTGATAACTTCTAAAAATGTTAGAAAAACAGAAAATTATTCAACTTGATCCAGGAAGAAAAACTCAACTAGAATAACAGCCAGGGACGAAACTGAAAACGGTACCAGAGAATAACACTGAATTTCCTTTTGTAAAGGCCCAGACAGTTTCATCCAATTCTGAAGAATAAAGCACTTCCTAAGCGTTCCAGGGCACAAGAAAACACAAAAGGAGCTCTAAATCATGTCATAAAGCTGGTATAACCCTGCTATCAAAATGTGAACTTGAGAGGGAGAAAAAGCCACATTACAGACAAGTCTCACGCATGAACAGGGAGGTGACAATCTGTGTCAGGAAGTCTCTTCCAAGGGAAGAAAGCCATCTACGTAGTGTGTGAAATAAGTATGCAAAGATAAGTCAGTATTAGGAAGCTGTTAACAGCAAGTAGCACAAGGAAAGGGGAGGGGGGAGGCAATTTAAATAATGCATAAAACGTACTCAATTCAATCACATCTATCTTTAGTGTAAGAAAAACCAAAAACCAGAACCAGCACAAACGAAAACCTCCAGCAATGGCTGTAAAGGGATACACTTCATCGTACTAACCGAGTGCTGTTCAAATAAACGTTCCCCAAACGAAGGAATCTGCCAGAAGAGAGTGAACCAGTCCAGGGAAGGTAGCTTCGTTTGGTGCGTTTTTGCCAAGATGTTTAATCACCAAGGAGGGGAACCAGTAAAAAGAGTCGAGATACAGGAAAGGGCGGGGGAGGTGAGGGGGCCAGGCCTGGAGGACACAGATGGTGACACGAGAGTCCGGGTGGACGCGTGTTTTGAACAGGGAGACACGCAGGGCGACGCTCCGTGGTCTGGGGACAGAACCCGAGGAAGGCAGGTCGGGCACAGGCAGCCAATGGAAGAATGAGTTTGAGGGAGTCCGCACCCAGTTACCTTCATTTTGTTGAGGTCAGAGGCACAGCTGCCTAAGGAAAGGGGTTTCGTGTTCGTGTCCGAGGTCCTAGAGCCTGGTAAAAGCCAACGTTACTGATGGGCACGGAAGAGGTGCCCAATGTTAAGGACAAATAGAAGCACTGATGACCAGCAACTAGGGATCCGTGAATGTGGTGGAAAGCCCTGAATTTCTGGTGGCTCCACTGGGCAGAGCGCTGCTATTTCTGCTAACAAAGTTTGGCAACCTGAATAAAAACCGGAGAAGAAATGCCAAATTGGATTTTCGCAGGAGGAAGGACAAAGAAGTCAGTGAGAGGAAGGTGCTAGAAAGCTGTTCATGTGACCAACTAAATATCCAGGAGAACTGGGAAGGAACTGATAAAGCAGAAGAAGAAGCAGAAACCAAAGGCAGAGAAGGGGAGCTGAAGGTGTGAGGGGCCCCCAGAAACCTTGCTAGAGGTTGTAATCAATTTTTGATAAAGGCTTCAAGGGTTTTAAAAAGATCCAGACTATAGTTATGGGAAAAGTAGGGTAGAGATAGAGGTTAGCAGGACATGAACAATCTCCTAACCTACTATCATGAGTCAAGAAATGGCGAAAAAGATTAGGGACAAAATACGCCATGATAAAAAAAAATTAAAATGTGACATGCTTAATCTTGCTATACTTCCACAGCCAGCCCTTTACAAAATTGTTCATTTATCCTTTTCAGAAAGCAGGTTTCTATTGTGATACTGGGAAAAACTGGCAACAGTTCAAAAAGAAAAGTAGACATAAGCCCCATTATGCTTTTAAAATTACGGATCGACTAAATGCAAAGTTTCTCCGGCAATAAAATCATCCTGATGTCAAGGAAGACCATAAAATAAGAAAATATACAGAGACATACAATAACTGTGTTACACTGAGCCACCTGAGGCCTTTAAGAAATATTACTTTTTGTCCTTAACACCATCTGCTCTCCCCCTCCGACAGTCACCGATTAGCCTGGCCCGCAGGGCTGAGACCCGCGTCTACCGGTGGGGCGATGCTACAGGTGGGGTGATTATACCTTTTTGCCCCTAGAGGGCGCTAAGACGACGACTGGCTCGTGAGCGTGAGCACACGCCTGCCAAAAAGTAAAAAGCAAAAAAGCCAACTCCCCAGATCTCCTTCCCCAAACCTCACGCTGTCTGGGAGCCCAGGAGCAGTCTGGCCAAGGACTTGGGCTTGACGATGAAGAGCTCGTTCTGCAGAAAGCTGCCGAAGCCATTTAGCACGAGGCCGAGTGCCCTCACGCGCCTCTTCCAGCTGGTCTGATGACCCTGAAAACATCCCCCAAAGAGTAAAACTCCCACTCTGCTGCACATTAGAGACCCTCAGTGTCGCAGTCATTCAAGATCCTTGATACTGAGGCTGAACTCAATACCAATTAAATCAGCATTGAAAAAAGCTGCCCAGGCGACTCTCTACATCACAGGTGTGACCAAATCAAGCTCCAAGATTGCCTGAAACGCAAGTGGTCGGGGGCAGGTCTTAGCCCACTCTTGGGAGCAGCTTTCCATCAGGCCCAGGGGCAGCGGCGCAGGGAACTGCCCGCCTCGCCCAAGGGGCCGCCGAGCTGGACGGTCCTGGCGGGTGCGGCCCGGGAGCGCGCGCGCTTCCGCCCTGGGTGCCCACGGCCAAAGCTTTTATTCTGAGTGAGCCCTACACTAAAAAATAAATTCCAAGATGAAATTTCAATGTTTGAACATTTTAAACTATATAAACATAACGAACTATCGTGAAAAGATACTGAAAGCTGACGCAGGTGAGAAGTCTTCCAGCGACCACGCGAAACGCTTGGCGCGCTGCGGTTTAGGTGTCATTGCTGGAGTAGGGCAGCGCCGCTTCCCTCTGCCCACCTGATGATTATCGGCCGGGAATGCAAGGAGGTCGTCATGGCAACTCCGGGGGGGGCGGGGAGCATGCTTACCCTGGGAGCTGAACACGAGGTCCACCCGGGAACCCAGTAACAGTCACACGGATAAACATACATGTGTGCCCCCATCCATGTGTGCCTGCACACACACGGAGACACACAGCACACGCGCGCGTGCACACACGCTCACGAGCACACACACGCACACATACACGCACACACACACACACGCACATACACGTGCGCGCACACACACACGCGCGCACGCTCACGAGCACACGCGCGTGTGCGCACACATACATGCGCGCGTGCACACGCACATGCGCGCACACATGCATGCACATACATGTGCACACCGCACGCGCACATACACACGCACACATACATGCACGCACGCACACCAGACACACACGCGCACATGCACCACACACCCCCATATCAGATGCAGATGTAGAGATGACTGAAAGAGACCCAGGAGGTGCAGATCTCAAAGACTGAAAAAAACTTGTGGCTCTTCAGGCTGGCTGTGTGCCCCACCCCCAGTCAGCAAGCAGGTGGCATTCTTCCCTATAACACATGTTTGAAGACCCTCTTATTAATGGGAAGGAGGGGCGGATGGACGGACTTAAACGCAAGGCACTGCTATTACCTAGGGCAGAAGCATAGAGACCAAGCGAGCGAACCCTGGCAGGCTGCCACCGCCTTTTGCTGTGCCCGGGGGCGCTTCTGCACCCCAGAAGCCCACTCCCCTCCCTTTCCCATCAGGAGACAGTCAATGCCCACAGTGGGCCAGGAACTGCCAGATGGCACCATGGACTGGGGCTAGTAAGAGCGTAGTGCTTCAGATTTCTGGTTCCACTGGTCCCGTCTTGCGATCCCGAATTACTACTATAGACACAAGTAAATCTATATTCTTCAAGAGCAGGAAGAGATGATGCAGATGAGAAATGCAAAGGACTAGGGAAAGGAAGTGGGAATAAGTGCACAGACCCTGCTGGTTAAGAACACACTGACAGGCGAGGCAGGCTGGAAAGGGAAGCCTGCGACTGCAGTTCCTCTAGAAGGCCAAGTGGGCGAAGTATCAGTGTGGGGGGAACAACGTTCTGATGTTTCAGTTTTCTACTAGGGACCCAGCACACAGCTCTGGTGGTGACCTGTCCAGCTCTCGGGCCCTGAGTATATCTCACTACTGTGCCCACCCACCCCTTCCATGCAGGGGCCCCAGCCCCTTGCCCTTCCCCTTGTGAACCACCGTGCTTCCAACCCTGGTTGCCTGGTTGACACACAACACCCCATCAGCAAGAGTCATTGCTATGGAAAAACTTAAACTCCCAGGCATGGATGCCCCATCCCAGAGAGCTTCAGCAGGCCTGTCTGTATGGCAACCTGCATATCAGAAGTACATGAAAGACACAGGAACCTATAAAAATATGTAGACCTCAAGTGTTGTGATTTTAAGAAAAGGTGTGGAAAATTCAGACATGGCAGAGAACTTAAAATTTAAACACCGATAATAGGATATTTCATCATATTAAGAAATTAACGTTTTCGTTTCATAAATGTATTGTGATTATGTAAAAAATATTCCTTATCTTTTGGAGCTTCTACAATAAAAACATATTCATGAAATACTACATCTGAGGTCTGCTTTACCATTATGGGAAGGGAAAGTGGCCAGGGTAGTAAATGACAAAACATTGACTACAGCTGTTAATTACTAAAGCTGACTGACAGGTTTACACACCATTCTATTTTGTAATCACTTTGAAACTTCCATACCCAAAAGTTTAAAAAGGAAACAAAAGGAGCCCAATTAAAAAAACAACTAAAACTAAAAGGTTACCAAAATATTACTAATGTATTGTTACGGAGTTACAGTTTAAACGATAACCGTGAGCCGGAAACAATACATAACAGTATTGGAGTAAACGAAGCGAAGTATCTGAAGGCCCCAGCTCACAGGCACTCATTAGAGGTCACGGCCCCAGACTTCATCTCGGCCAAGAGGAAACAAAGTGATCTCAGAACTACCACTAGGAGTCAGGTTTGTACACGCCAAAGCCAGAAAGGATAAAGAGAACAGAAAACTATTTCTAGAAATATGACAGTCAGTGTTCTTCATTCCTTTTGGTTGAGGCAAGGGTAGGCATTTGAAGATTGGAAAGCTTTCTGAGATACAAAGTTAAAAAAACAAACAAATAAAAAACCAAACCCAAAGAGCAGGACATATATACAGGGTCCGGCAGAAGTAACGCCCTTTCTTCAGTAGTATACGAGGTTTGACAATTAAATCTGGGAACTCATCTACAAAAGTGCTACGTTTGTCATTGCTGAACATCACTATGGTCACTTCCACAGTACTCTCCTTGCGAAGCTATGCACTGATGCCCGCGCCTAGTCTACCCTTCAAAGCAATTCTAGAACTCTCTTTCTGGAATGTCCCTCAGAGCTGTTGTTGTATTACCCTTGACGTCCTGAATGTCATCAAAATGTCTTCCTTTCCATAGTTCCATTATCTTTGGGTAAAGAAAATGTCCGTGGGGGCCAGATGAGGTGAGTAAGGAGGGTGTTCCGATACAGTTATGTGTGTACTGGCTACAAACTCCCTCACAGACAGTGCCGTGAGCTGGTGCATTGTCGTCATGCAAGAGTCACGAGTTGTTGCCAAAAAGTTCATGTCGTTTTCGTCTTTTTCATGCAGCCTTTTCAGCACTTCCACATAGTAAACTCGGATGACTGTTTGTCCAGTCGGCAATCCCTCTGATACCAAAAAAATATTATTAGCAACATCGTTTTGACACTTGTTTTGGACTAACGGAACATTTTTGGTCATGGGGAATTGGCTGACTGCCACTGTGCACTTTGATACTTTGTTTCAGGGTCGTATTGGTACACCCATGTGTCATCACCAGTGAGAACACGGCCCAAAGCATCATCTTGTCTCTCCGAAAGGTCTTGGCAAACTTGGACTCTCCTTTGCTTTTGTTCATCGGCGAGCTCTTTCGGGACCATTTTTGCACACACCTTTCTCATGCCCAGATTTTCAGTTAAGATTTTCCTAGCTGTGTCTCCGTCGATGTTTACTTGGTCTGCTGTGCTTCTCACAGTCAGCCGACGATTCTGATGCGCAATTCAACTAATTTGCCATGTTTTGATCAATTCTGCTCATTACTAGCCGACCTGATCTCTCTTCATCAGTGACGCTTTCTCTCCCCTCAGAAGAATATTTAATCCATTTGTACACTAACGTTTTCTTCATGTCATATCCCCATAAACTTGGACTAACATGTCCCTGATTTCGTTTCCACTCTTGCCAAGTTTAACAAGGAATTTAATATTTGTTTGTTGCTCTAATTCAATATCCAACATTCTTGTGATGGCACACAAAAACACGCAACAACAATGACCACCACTCATCATCAACACGAACACAGCTGTGAGCCACAGATACACCAAGGTTATGACACCTTCCCGATTTGTAGGCTGCCAACGTAAGCGCACAACGGCAAGTTCACACACTTAATCGTCAGACCTCATAGTGTAAACAGACGTGTTGTCTCAGTAACCTTAGCAACCTTTCTGTCCCAAGTTTTATGTTATGTGTTCATAAAAAAGGGGGCATAATTTGTGCCAGACCCAGTAGTTTACTTCCATTTGTGTCCAAATATAAAAATGAATGTGAGTATGCACAAAAGGAGACCTGAGTCACCACTACTGGTGTTCACAGTCACCCCTGAGAAAGGGAACCAGGTAAGAAAGACGCATATTTCACTGTACTTTTTGTTTGAATCAGTTAACATTGTGAGATACTTTAGTTCTGAAATTTAAATAATATAAGAAGAAAACAATACTTCAACTACCCCAATTAACCACTGTTAGCATAATGGCACATTAAGTTCCAGGTTATTTTTCATGTTTGTGCACACATAAACACGTGTGCACACACACTTTAAAAAATAAAGTGACACAAGAACTATATGAGCACACCGCGTTTTTTGTTTTTAGTTTTTGTTTTGAAATGAGAACATCTCCATCCTACTCCTGTACTGATCCATCACTTTTTCAATTAAAAAAGAAAAAAAACCAAAGTTAATTTAAAAAGAAAAAATAAAATCTCACAATGTTCCCATTAAAAAAAAAAATCCTCATGACCACAATGTAGGCTTTCCTAGGAAGTGGGATGCACACGTGTGCACGCACACACACACGCACATGTGCACGCACACACGTGCACGCACACGCGCACACACACATGCACACACACGCGCGCACACATATGTATGCACACGTGCACACGATCTTGGGGGTGCAGCGATCTGTGAAGACCTCACGCACGGTCAGAACCTCTGATGCAGACCTAACCTTCACCGTCACTGCTGTTACGCATTCTGAAGGAGGAGTCAACGGTACACGTCACAATGATGCTCAACATGCTCTCCTTTCTCAGTTGTTAAATTTCTCCCCACAACGCAGTTCTTACTAGTACAAGCGATTCTTATGTAGTCACATTAAAAACAAAAGAGGGTGAAAAGGTAGGTCATTGAAACAAAAATCTGTGCCTTTTCTTAATTACCAGTCACGTCATGTTTAACGCCTCTTTACAGAGTGGAGGAAAGGAGACAGGAAAGAAAACGGTTACCACTACCCTCCCATCAGGCACCGGGCCGACACACTACATCCCGTGAGCCTTAGGGCCTGCGCATGAAGCTCTGAGCTGGAGTGTCCCCCCTTCAGCACCCAGGCTCCAGAGGAAATACAGCTACATTAAACAAAACACATCAATGTCTAAGTACCTGTACGACGTAAGAGTTCCCCCTGAGCCATGGGGGATACAGTCCAAGACCCCCAGTGGGTGCCTGAAACCGCAAATAGCCTCAGACCCCATGTTTTTTCTTGTACCTACTTACCTATAATAAAATTTATTTTCTAAATTGGGCACAGCAAGAGATTAATAACAATAGCTGTAACAAAATAGGACAGTTATAACAATATACTGTAATAAGTATTAGGTGACTGTGGTCTCTCTCCCTCCCTCCCTCTCCCTCTCTGATAACCAAGACATTTACTAAGTGACTAAAGAGCTAGTAACAAAAAAGTTCCAGAAAGTGACCCTAAGCGACTGAACTGGATAGTGCTGCATGGCTCAAGCAGCACGCAATAATCCCCCTGGGCTGAGGGGACACAGGTGGAGTCTGGGGCAGCTGTGACACCTGCAAACAGGGGAGGTGGCAAAGTAGGAGGGCTGACACACATTCCAGGGGAAGCAGAGAGAACCCGGAGTCAGGTATAAAGGAGAAGCAAGCACGGAGTCCGTGGGGCGCAAAGAGCAGGTGTGACGGTGCCAGTCTACGTGTGATAATGGGAAACGCCCCGCTTTCCCCGCCGTCAGTCGCACCTGTACAGGTTACCCAAACGACAGAGGAAGCATTCTACTAGCATTTAGGAACCAAGACCCACAATAGTCTATCCGGGATGAGAGGCCTATTTGTAGCCATGATAATGAATGTGGAACATGAGAGACACTTAATGGGAAGCTGAAACCAAACACTATTGACTGGTCAAGGCTCAACATACTGACTTAGAATGAAGGCTCTATTCTAGACTTTTTATTTTAATAGATTCTGGTTGTGTTTTATCAGGTTTGGTCACTCAAGAAAAATATGAGTATTTCACTTTCATACTACTTCAAATGCATATGCTATAAATAATACTATTATAATAAGTGAGAAAATAAAAAATCAGCAATAGACTGACCAGGGCACTGACTGGATAGGGGGGAATAAATGGGAACCTAAAATCACGCGGGTTTCAACGGAGTCAGATTTTATCAGTGCTCAGTGCAGCAGCAGATGTTTTCCTACTACGTACACGGCTTTTGCTTTCAATTTAAGCTTGTAACTGCAGAGATTTGGGCAGAGATTTGTTTTTAGAGTAGGAGAATCCTAAATAAGAAAAAAATCAGAGGTCCAGGTTTAGTATCTACTATGTAATTTAATTTTTTGTGGACATATGTGCATATTTTAAAAAATAATATTGTCATGTCTGCATAAATACTTCTGAAAAAACAGAACAGAAATTTATATGGGTGGTTACCTCTGAGTACAAGGATACAAAGCAGGAGCAGAAATGGAAGAAATACTAATTTAAGTATATCTACTTCTGTACTCGTTTTTTTTTTAAAAACAAATTGAGTGTATGGGCTACTTACATTGAAGATGTATGACTCATTTAAATATGAGGCATATATATGTATATATAGTATGGATAGCCAAATCAAAAACAAAACTTAAAAAAACTTAAATACTCAATTCCCTAAAAGTATGTGTTTACGTATATGCTTAAAAATACATACTATTCACACACACACACGCTCTACACAGATGAACGAGGTCGGAACATTAATTTCGCGAACACTGCCAAGGTGACGACGACACCTTACCGAGCGGTCTGTACAGGGCTGCCCACGTAAGCACACAGAGGCAAGTGGGCGAACTTAACTGTCAGATTTTGAGCATGGTAACAGCTCTGATGGCCATTCCAGAAAAAGGGTTGCAAAACTGTTTTGAAGTGTGGACTGGGCACTGGCGTGGGTGCACGGCTTCCCAAGGGGAGGACTTCGAAGACGACCGTAGTGATATTCACTACGGTGAATATGTAGCACTTTTTCTAGGGGGAGCTCGCGAAATTAACTGTCAAACTATTTGATACCTCTTTCTTCCTTCCAAACTGAGACTACTTTAACATTTACCGATTGGCAATAACACCATTGTGCATACTGCAACACCCTGTTCTTTACTTTCCTTTAATATAGCCAATCCGTGTGTTAGTCAAAACATTCACAGGTCAGTTTAAGAAGTCTGTTTTTTCATCTCAAAATAGTTCCATTTGCATCCCTTCCAAAGGGTAATTCCCTCACCAGCAAGAATCAGAAGGTAAAAGGATATGAAAAATTGTGAGTAGGTGGTGGGCGGGAGAGAAATAAGCTGAAAACAGAGCAAGTCTAACAGTTTTAGTCATCAACTACAGATACAATCTTTATGGGGAGAATTACAGACAAAATAAGCCACATCCCCTAACATTCTGTAGTTTACCAAGACTAAGTGAAGGGCCCCTGACACGGACTCCTCAGCACCGGCTACACCACAAGCAGTCAGCTCGGCCTGTTGTGGGTAATGGCTTGGTTAAAGGAGCCACCAGGCCCAGGAGGGCAGAGGGCAGGCAGGTGCTAATCACCAGAGTCCCAAGCAGAGTGCTGGACACACAGCAGGGGAGCTGTCCAATAATCTTGACATTGCTATCAGGTAAATGCCACAGATCCTCACCATTCTGTACTGTTTACGGCTACTCCAAATTAGGGAAGAACTAAAATCTGATAACCCCAAGAAAAATATACCTTTAAAAAATCCAAATTCAAAACATTTGAATTAACTACATCTTTAAACTATCCTCGTTTATCTTTTCTGTGCTGTGACTAAATGGCCTAGAGTAAATCAACTTTCTCCTCAACAACGCATGAGAAAAGTTCCCAAATTTTTCAGTTTCGTAAATAGAAACAGATATAAGTAGACAGCATGTAACTATTTCCAACAGTCTATGTTATAATTTTAAATGTAAAAGATATTAACTACTGAGTGATTCAGTTCATGAAAAATACAAAATGATACAGAAATGCAGACATTTATATGTGGCCGAGAGTGTGAGCCATAATATTAATGGTCTATCATCAACTTAAAAATTAGCTTTACCAAAAAAAAAAAAAAAAAAAAAAAAAAGGTAGCTTTTCATTACTGGCCAACATATGCAAAGAGAAATTCCCTAAATACATTTTTAAAATGCACTATTAAATCTGATTAAATTATATTAGTTAATATTTTAGGAAAATAAATTATTTGGGGGCTATTCACATTACTGTTATAGACTATTAGCCTAAATGATCAAATAGTTCATAGAATTATCTATATGTGTGCACGTGCATGTGTGTAATAGATGTGTTTGTATAATATACATAGTATATATATTACCATGTTTTCAATACACCCACCACACCATTGTATGTATACATGCATACGTCCTACATTGATTTATCTTCACTGTTATACGGTAATAACAGGTCATAAAAGATAATTATATATGTATGTCAACTGTAATTGAAAAATAAAAAATTATTTAAGAAAAGGAAGATAATGTTTGTATTGGGCCTTCAGTACACAAGCGGTTCTGAACAAATATTTATGATAAATTTTACAGTGCATAAACGCCCAAACTAAAAGTTTATAATCTAATCACTAAAAACGATCACAAGTTTAAGCAATCACAAAGATTAAAACAATTAAAAACAAATGTCATTTTTTTCCACAAAGGAAGTACTTAGCTAACTCCCACACTTGCAAGGACTCTGGCCAAAAATAACAGTAATTAGGCTTATAACTTCATGTGTGTGGATCTGATGTAGTCGAGCCAAAAACAGCTTTCTGGTCATTTATCAGCTGTTGTCATTTGCTTTATAGAGACTGACAGCATCGTACAGACAAAGTGAGGGAAGTCATGGGGAAAATACACTAAAATATAACTGAACTGAAGAAAAGTTAAAGCTCTTTTCAGTTATAATATGGGAGCACTTGAGAGAACCATGATGCAATTATTTTGGATTGCTAATCAAGGTTAAGTATTGCTTAAACACATGTGTAAATAAATCAGCAAAGTAGAATTAACAAGCACACACATTTCTTAAAACTGATGGAGACACCACAAGTTACCTGTTCCAACCCATTATCAGAGTTCTTCCTCCTGAAAAACTTCCTTTGGAATGAGCAACACTGCCTTTCAGGGGTGCCCACAATGCACAGTTGGAATCCCCCCCGCCCCACGGCTTAGAACTCCCGGGGTTCCTCCGCCTCAGAACCGCCTCCCGTGCTCCCCTGACACCTGCCTGGGAAGTCCTCACCCTCCTCAGACTCTACGGTGGAAAATCTGTCACGAACAGCTAACGTGTCAATGCTTCCTCGGTCCCGGCCCTGTTCTGAGGACTCTGCATGCACTAACTCAACCAGAAAGAAAACCTCCCTGAGGACAGCACCACCCTTGAACTCCTTTACAGAGGAGCCAACCGTGGCCCACAGAATCGAACTTCCTAGTGCTAATGAGAGGTGCCAGGTTTGAACCCAGGCAGAATGCCTCCAAACTGTGACCTGTTTTCATGCCTATGACATTGGACAAGTACTTACAGTGCTACACGACACATGCTGCTTCCCTGCTTTGTTTATAGACATGAAAAAGGTGTCCTGGCTGAACTTGAGCCTGAACAGCACGTGCTGTTGAAGCCCCTTCCTGACCCTGCAACGGGACTACTACAGTGTGTACCAACAGTACCCCAGCTCCTCCTGCATAAAGTGTGTGCACACGTACGTGTACGTGTGTGAGCCTGGTTTCAAGCTGTGCCACCTGCTAACCTCATAAGCTCCACGACCAAGACCTACCGTAGTCACTCTACTACCCTGGGCCTTAGCATTTGTCTATTATATCACCGTATTTTTTTCATGAACAAACTTAAACCCCAACTCTCAGAAACTCTACTAATAAACCCAGAAAATCAAGTTTCTTAACCTTCCTATACACCCCACAGAACTTTATTTATTCCTTACTATTAAGTATCTACTTACTGGTACTTAATTGTATCCCATTTGCCCCTCATTACGTGTGGTCTCATTTACTCCTTAAATTCTCTAGTGTGTATACATCTCTTTCCCATCTCTGAGATGTGTAAGCTACATGCACAAACTCAGAAACACAGTGTGTGTCCAGATGCGGTTGAATTCGGACGTGTCAGACTGAATGAAGAGACTCAAACCGTCTCCACGGCTCCCCAGGGGCCCCGGGCAAGACGACGCAGGACGCAGAACCGAGATGAAAAAGTGCTTTTCCCACAGGAAAGTAAAGTGACCAAGAACGGATCAGCAAAACCGGAGGGGGACGTGAGGGAAACTCGGGGGCGCCAGGAGAGGGACGCCCCAAAGCGCCAAGGAAAGGGCGCCCCTCCCCTCTGGCCCTCAGTCGTCCCGCGGGCTAGCCCTGCACACACGGGCCTCAGCCCGGCTCAGACGGGCCCTGCCATTTCACTACGCTGGAAGTTCCCGAGGGACACGCTCAGATACCCACCAGTTCAACCGCGTAGTTTGTGGAAAGTTTTTGTCATCTCTGTTGAGGTCACTGGCATTATGATCTTGTAATACCAGCATTTAAGAAGCTGCAACTACAACTCAGTGATTTTACACATTTCTCCACCATTACTAACAAAATGCTTAGGATGATCTTAGCAAAACAGCCCCAGAAAACAGCTGGTTGAGGTCATGTGCTGCAGAAGAGAAATTCCATCAGGCTTCCCCGAATACTGGGGCCCAGAAAGGTTCGGTCTCCACCATCTGTTAAATGTGTGGTGCACACCAGGCATGTCCAACCGGCAGCCCGGGACGGCTCTGAATGCGGCCCCACACACATCCTTAAAACACAATGAGATCGTTCGTTTTGCGACCTTTTGCTTCCTCACCAGCTCTCATTAGTGTGAGTGTACTTTATGTGAGGCCATGACAATTCTTCTCCCCATGTGGCCCAGGGAAGCCACAAGGTTGGACACCCCTGGTGCTGTGCCCACTGCAGGGGTGGCACTGCTTTAAGAAATGTGTAAACTTCAAATCTGTGACTCATGAGGCACGACAATGATTTGATGTCCAAAGAACTGCGTGCTTTCCCAGTGAACGCACTGGGCGAGGAAGCTCTAGGGCCAAGGACAGAAGCGTGGAGAGGGACAGGCCAGGGCAGGGGGGCCGTGGTCTGTACCGAGCCCTGCCACTTGCCAGAAAGTTCTCATCTCTCAAGGTCACATGTAGTCTGTAGAGCAAGGCAAAGCATTCAGGTGTTAACTATGCACCACCTGGCAGCTACAGACTGAAGACGGAGGTTTCCATGTTCGGGAAGGCCTGGGACACTCAGTAATGCCTAACTTCGCTGAGAAACACGTGTGCACCCGGGGCACGGCCAAGCTGGCACACAGGGGTCACTCGGTTGGTGAGTCAGCCTTGCAGACTGCCCAGTGTCCACTCCTCGAACCTTCATTGTTCTTTTTTTGTTGCTGTCAGGAGTGCAACACACTAGCAGCAACGAAACCCTCTGCAAACTGTCCGCCTCCGCCTCCTGGGCCAGGCGCTCATCTCTCACAGAGACCCCTGCCGGCCCCTGCCGCTGCGTGCCCCTCCCTGCTGTCCACGGGAAGCCATGCCCGCCGCAAAACCAGCCTCGTCCTCGCTCTCTAGAGCACCGTGGTCTTTTCCATACGCTCTATAATTATACTGTGTTCACGTACTTCATAGATATAGATACACAGATGTAGATATGGACAGAGAGTAGTCTGGGGTGACTTTGCCCTTCAAAGGGCATTTGGCAATACGTGCAGACATTTTTGGTTGTCATCATCGAGGGGCAGGGTTGCAGCTGGCATCTAGTGGGTAGAGGCCAGGGATGCTATAAACACTTAGGACACACACGACAGCCTCCACAACAAAGAATTATCCAGCCCGAGGAGGCCCTTAGTGCTGAGGAACCCTGCTGCAAACTGACAGGTATTTGAATGGATATCTAAAAAGAATTCAATCAATTGTTTCCAAATGGAGCAATACAATATAATTGGATTACTACCTTATCTTTTAACATTATGAATAACACATGTTAACTACTACCATGGGGTAGGGGGGTGCAGACTTCACATTAGCACTAAACTACTCACTTGTACTCTGTCTTGAAGGACCTACCAAAAAACTGAGACATGAAGAGGTGTAACTTCTGCTCTGTCATTTGGCTAAAATAGAGAAAGCTGGGGTTCCATCCCAGGATACTTAAAACAAATAAAAGCTTTCCCCACTACGCCAGACTATCATTTTTACATATAAGAAACAGCGAAGTGTGGTAGTTTAAAACTCTCATGGGTTCAAACCTGGTCCACACCTTCTTATCTCTATGACATCGGACGAGTTACTTTAGCCTCTAAACTTGTTTCCTCATCTGCAACATGGGTAAGAAAAGAGCACCCACCTCACAAAGTTATGTGAGATGCAGAAGAGGCAGCAAGTATAAATGTTTAGAATAGTACTGAGCTTGTAGCTCATGCCCATTAAAAATTACCTATTATTATCTAACAAATACACAAATATTTTATACCTCATTGCCCTTTGACTTACATGAGTAGTCAAGAAAACTAATTTTGGTTTCTTTGTTGAACAGGTGTACTTTAGAATTAATTAAAAAGTGAAGAAAAAACGAAAATGTCAACTTCAATATCTGTAACCAATAATTTAAGAAATTTATTCTTAATATACAGTATTCCAGACACAAAAGAAATAGTTTTTAGTGAGCCAACTAAGATGATCATCTAAAGGATAGTTTTCTATATGTAACTGCCAATAAATATTTATTGAACAATTTCTGAAGTACCTTAAGTTGAAGGAATACTTTCCAAGTAAATTCTATAATAAATTTGTACCGTTTCCAAAGCTTTTCAGTAGTTCTATGCACCACTACGTATGACCCTATGTCTACATTTTGTATAACACTATCGTTATTTAAAAAGGTCTTGGTTTGGCATTTCTTTCATAGATTACATTAGGCAACTAGCATTCTTACAATAAACTGTAATATGCATTAAGCAGTCAATGCCTGTAACAACCTTACTATGTCTTCTCTACCTAAACCATTTCTGACTTAAATACTATCAAACAATATCATAAACAATAATATAAACAAAAAAGCTCTCATTCAGATCTCATCAGAAAACTGAGACATCAAATAAGTTTCTTTATATTTGGTAAATTTAACACATTATATGATTACCTCAAGAGAAGCCTATTTTTACTTAGAAATACTTTAAACAGTAGCTTGGTGTTTAAGTTAAAATTACAAATTATATTTGTTTTTAAACAAAGGCATTATCTACAATGATATTCATGAGAAGACAAAAGACTAATACAAACATAGTCAATTTACCCCTTATGTCAAGAAAACAAAAAAGCCATGAAATGATCATGCTACAAACTCATTAACAATTTTATATTCAATATAAAACTATTCCCAACAAAATATACTAAAAGCAATGACAAAATACCTAAAATTCTACTCTGAAAATACAAGCATTATTTTCAACAAAACACAAGTGATTTTCTTCCACCCATTACGTTGAAAAATTCTTACAACTTCCAGTATTTCATTTTTCTGGTATTAGCTACCTACACTGCTCTGAAACATCCGTATATTAATGACTGCAGGTGAGTACCAGATTCATTTTGGTTACAGTTTTACCCACCATATTAGCTTTCTCTGAGTACATCATTCTCATCATAATTTATTTGACTTGCTCTTTGTCACTTCTATACGCAAACATGCCGACTGAAGTTCGTCCGTTTCTTATTATAACAAGGGTGTACGTTTGGTTTAACATGTTTAAACTCTTTGAATCAAATGTCAAGTGTAAGAAATCACAGGAAGGGTGGGAATACATGCAACATTCGAATCCTGTCACTGCACACAGAGCATCCACACACACTTCCACAAACATGCCTGTCACACCCAGGGCTATCTGCACAGTCACGTTACCAGCCACGGCAGGTCAGCCAGCCCCCATAATCTGTGCCGCCGTGGCACACACCTGAGCTCCCTGCCCCTTCCTGTCACATTCTGCAGCAGCTCTAAGACAGAACCGCTCTCACAGGCTGGGTCCTAGGAGTCCTCCCCCACTACCTCTCCATAGCAACCGCAGCTACAGAAAAGCCAGTCCACCTCTTACGCAAGGAAAAGAGGCCACAAATGTCAGCAGTCACAACACCCCCCTTTCCCTCCCTACTTAATTTCTTTCTTAAAGTCACAGCAGTGCATTCTTCTCATCTTGCCTTTTAGAACACCTTCCACCATTTAATGGATGGGAAAGCAACTTAGAAAAATCAGAGTTAAAAATCCATGTGTATGACCACTTACATAACATGAGTGAGAATCCACAGATGATTATGATTTGCTGAGTTGCATTTCCCAAGCCAGTATCTCAGCAAGGCGCCTTTGTATCTGGGCATCCTAGGGCTCCTTTAAGATATTAACCACCCTGTCATTTGGCTTTCTTAGAGACGCAGAGAGAGAGAGAGAGAGACAGACACCATCCATTATGATTACCAAGACACATTCAGTACTCAAATGCATGGCTTCTTTGCAAGTTCCTATTTATTTAGAAAAGTCAAGGTTTGTTTTTTTATTTTTCTTGAACCCATAGTCAATTATCTATTAATAATCCTACAGGAGAAAAAACTGAACACATTATTCTTCAACTGTTATCAGCTTGTATGTTATCTGAATGGTTGCCTTTCCTAAATATATTTTAAAGAACCAAATATAATGGCTAGTTTATACTTCATATGGCTACAGAGATTAGAGAGCAGAAGTAATATCCGTCCACAGAATCATGACTAACAACGACTGATAAATTTTAAAATGCCGTATTTAAAAGTACGGTTTCATCCATGGCATATACCAAAATATCCAATTCTATAAACTGTTATCCAAGTGACAGTCTAATAAGAATTCCAACTGAAACAGCATGGAGCAAGCTCCCACCGATAGCTGATGAACAATATCAATGTGCTTGCTTTAATATCCTCCAAAAGGCATATTCTCCAAGGAAAAATCAATTTAAATCCAAAACCGTTAACGCTTACATGGAAAACAACACAACAGAATGATCAGTACAAACACTTAAATATACCCAGGTGTCTGAGTATATTTTTTTTATTGGCCCAAGAAAAAGGCAGCTAAAAAACTTTCATTTAATTATTCAGCAAATGTTTACCAAATACCTAGCAATGTGCCAGGTACCCTAAGACTTAGGGACAGACATGAGGTATTTTCAGGGAGGGGCACTCATGGGTCTGGGAGCTGACCCTCAACCAGCCCTGACCAGGGTTCCAGGAAGACGTATGAGTCCACAAGGGAAGTAGAGTCAAGAATTCCCATCCAAGCATGAAGGCTGGAGACAGCTCAGCAAGTGAGGCCAACCACAAGTTGGTATTCATCCTTACTGAAGTTCAAGTGTCTAATAAAACAGGTAGCACACAAAGGCAAGATCATGAAGGACTTAATGACATAAAAAGGATGTTAAGTCTTGATCCAGAGGTCTATGGTTAGAGTGCAAAATTTTAGGTAACACAATGAGAACATCACATTAAAAATTACTCAAATTATTCATTGCTTTGGGTTACAAATGTTTAATGGAAATTCCTCCCCACCCCACAAAGAAAAAGTGTGGGATGAGAAAGCAGGAACGTTTATCTCGACTTGGGAGTGAGCCTAAATGTAATTTACATCAACTGCTTTCTTTAACCTTCTTTTGACTATTTCCATTTCTCTAAACACACGACTGGATGAATGTTATTTTTTTAAAAACGAAAATATTCAGAATTAGTACTAAGCAGTTTATAAATGAAGTAAATGTAAGTTTTACACAACATTTTTCTGATCACTGGCAATACAGAAACCCGGTAAATGCTCCCAGATCAAAGCCTATTACGTGTCAGCAGTATTTTGATTTTTAAATTAACTTCTTTCTAGAATCCAGATATAGCTTCGGTTTGGGAAAAGGGGGAAAGGAATACATCCAGACCTCCCAAAGGCACGAAGGCATTTTTAAAAACAGATAACTAAAGCTATCAGAATAAATCTAGTTATCCGGATTCTTTCCTGCCCACATGATTCCACAGGTTGGCTTCGGGGCTTTATTAACTCCAAACATCATATTCTTCACATTTTGTAACTACTATGTAATGATTACTGACCTTTAGGAGGGGTTCTGAAGAAATATCAACTCCCCTCCCACCCTCCAAAGATGGACTATAGTCACCATTCTGATCTATTTAGAAAGGATGGCTGAGATCACCTTTTCTGTCTGAGGCAGAAGGCTGCACAGATGAACTCAAAGACCATCTCTAGACAACAGACTCATATGCAGACGGACCAGAATGAGGGCAAAGGTGATCAGGAGATTTGCTTTTCAGTATCTAGATCACCGATTCCCAAGTGGTGGTACGTGTACCCCCGGGGGTACGTGCTGGGCCATTCAAGGGTATGCAAAAAATAATCACCATTCTGGTGGGAAAAAAAAAAGTAAAATCTAAAAATGCAAAATGTTAGTTATGGAACAATAAATGTGAAGTTTGAATCACAGTTAAAGGAGACACTTCAAAATTAGATCACTTTAGCGAATGATGATGGGTGAGGGCGTGGCTATGAAGCCTTCCCCCAAACCGCTCTTCTACCAATCATTAAGCAGTTTTAGAACAATCCATTTGCAACATTTCTAGAACTTCCCCAAATGCATAAATACATCTGCAGCCAGACTGGTTGATCGGTTTAGTTACTAAGTAAAAGAAACTGCGCTGTCTTTAATCGTGATTCTTTTCAAGTAGTTTTTTAATTTAATGTTTAAATACCTGATAATCATGATCAATATTTGTTACAAATATAGTAAAATTAAATCTGTCGTTTGTACTTTTAGTGTAGTAATTTTTCTTTCCTAACTTATTACTTCATTTCCACTATTTACATTAAGGTAGGCACCAATCAAAAGTCAGTATTTAAAAACAGCTGTTTTAAAAACAAAGGGTGAAATTTATAGAAATGGGTTTAAAAGGGGTGCCCGCGTGAAAAAAGGCTGGGAACCACTGACCTAGATGACTGATTCCCAACCATTTCAAGTGCAAGGATGTCTTTTTAACAAAAAATCCTGTAGTGCTCCTAGTGACAGCAGTTATACCTTTACTATCTGTGGATGTAGAAAGCAATATTAATGATAAAAATGCATGAAAGGAATACTTCTACAGTCACAATAACATGTACATTCACTGATCTACTTAAAATACAGTGTCAAAATATGATAAATGATTAAAAGATCATCGCCTAGTCAGATTTATCTCACAAATATAAGGATATTTTGACATCAGAAAAAGCTAATCCTGTAAAAATCTATTCACTACATAGATTAATACTAAGGAAAAATATCACTATAAAAGCCAAAATAGAGTAATAAAAATTCCATATCCATTTCTAGCAAAATACCCAGAAAGTTATGAATAGAAAATACTTTCTAAAACTATGTAAAGAGTATCTACAAGGCACAAAATGCAATCATTAAATTTAACTATGGACTAATGGAAGTATTCCCATTAAAGTTAGAATTTTATCAGTGGTACTATTTAATACTTCACTAGAGATCCTGGCCAATTCAATAACATAAAAAAAAAAATTAAGTTATAAAATTGTAAAAGAACAAAATCTTTTTTTTTTTTTGCAAAGGTACATTAAAAAGATTATTTTAAGTTTCTTTTTTTAAATATTTTTTTTTATTGTTAGACTTACTGGGGTGCATTTGTTAGGGAGAATTACATAGGTTCCAGGTGTACAATTCTACAGTGCATCGTCAACTTTTTGTATAGTAAGTTCACCACCCAGTGTAAGTTCTCTTTTATTTGCAGCTATATGATAATGTAATTGGAAAAACCCAAGAAAATCAACTTGATTGGTAAGAATGAGTAAGAATTCAGTAAAATGGCCATATACAAAATCAATGTACAAAAATGAGTAATTTTAATGTACTTTCAAATGTACACAGAGATAAGGCAAAGGTGGCAAGATGCTAAAAGCTGTGAATCAAAGTGAAGGAAACATGGGATTAACTAACTATGTTAACCTTATTGCTTTTAAGAATATCACACCCCTTCAGTCTAAGGCTCCACGCAACATAACAAGTAAATTCAAGAAATTTCCTTCCTCTTCAGATCCTCTAACACTGTCCAGTTTCCCCACCAGGAGTTTATTTATCCTACTCTACCTCCAAGTAAATCCCAGGGCACTTACAACTTACTTTCTGCTCTGTAGTCCTCACTTCCAGTTCCTCATTAACTAATCCCTTCATATCGCAGCTTTTCTTCCAACTCTTGTACCAGATCAAGGTTGAATCTAATCTGGACCCATCCAACAAATGTCCAGGGCTTTTCTAATCCAATATATGACTTCTGCTAACTAAACTGCTGAGCAATCAAATGTATAATAAAAGAACCCAACATTAACTCATCCTTTCCACCATTATTCCACAAAATACAGTTCCCTGAAATGATGTACAACTTCCTTCCATGTCTCTCTGTATCAACTTTACAAACAGCACTGGATGAATAGGACCTTTCTCTTGGGCACATTTTCATGTGCACCATTTTGCTTATTTTGTGCTTAACTTGCTTTTTGAGCAGGTCAATGCTTTTTAATCATGGTGATGAAATCTCATGCTCCAAAAACACAATGCTGGCTGCAGGAATTCAACCTACTCCCTGAAATTTGCTAGCTCAGAAAAAGTTCCAGCTCAGAAGTCAACACTTAACAAAAATAAAAAATTTCTTTTCCTCTAGACTGGGTATGCAGTAAGAGGTAAACATATAAATAAAATGTCTATATTGTAGCCTTTGATTTGTAGCCACTCCTAAGGTAAAGAAAAGAGGTTTTCTATTTTAAGTAGAAGCCACAAAAGATAATAATTAATGATAATGATTTTAACTGAAGAATTCTCTTGTCTTTCCAGTTTAGATTCCTCAACTATATGTTCTTACAGCACACTATACCTTTTGGTTTGTAGCATGTATTGCAAGTGTGATTCTAAAATAATTTATGTACTTTCCCACCAGGCAGTCAGCTCTACAAGGAACTTTGCCCAACTTGTTTTGCATCGTGGTCTGACTACCAAGCATGAAGACATTCAACGCACATTTCAGGAAAGAGTGCATGAAAGAAGATCAAATTGGAGCTAACAAAGATAACTTTCTAAAATGGGTGTTTAATGCAAATAATTTTTTCTTAAAATTATTGCAGGATAAATACAAAAATACTATCAAAGGCGAGTACCACAAAAATATATACTATATAATCACAACTGCATGTTAAAATTTACACACATATATGTTCAAATGTATATTTCTATAAATGTACGTGTAGATAGTCTAGATACATGTGTAAATATACACATATGAAATACCAAACTGTTCATAGTTATTTCTAGATGGTCCATTATGAAAGACTATACTTCTGGTGAGTATGTGAGTCTTTCAGATTTTCTGCAATAAACATTTATTAACAAATGATAATGTTTTTGTAAATCTACCTATGGAGGCTACATTCTGGTCTTCCTGTCTTAATATCCACGGCATAAACATGTTATCAATCCAATTATTTACACAGTAAGCAGTCAAAGGGATGAACCAAATATAATGCTCCTAAATACCTCAGACTGGCATCATGACCGACAAAGGTAACAATACAGAGCAGACACTTCTTGTAGTTGCTGACACCTCTAAGCTCTGAGAGCTTGGAAGCCACCTGCTTTCAAGGGCAGTGTTACATTCTATGTGAAGCGCAGACGGAAAGTAACCCGTGTGTTCTGATACTACCAAGCCTTAGCTCTTGTTTCTACAAGGAGAATGGTGAGAATGTGCATTCCCTTTCTCTTGTATTACTTTTGAGATTGTTTCTTGGGGAAAAAAAATCTTAAATATGGAATAAGTACTATGCACCAAGTTATTCATAATAACAGAATTTATTCTAGAAAAGAAGTGAAAGCCACCACACAACTGAGCTTTGTGTGTTTACCTCCTGTGCTCTATGTCATCCCTGTTACGTTTTGGGTTTGATGAGGTTGGAAAAAGAAAACTGGAAATTTCCTTTTCTTTTCTCCCCAAACATATCCTGACTGAAGCGGTACATAACCCTCACACGACAACCCCTTACCACCAACACGCTGGTTTCAATCAAGACATGGAGTCAATTCTACCCTTACGTAGGGCTGTAAAATCTCAGAACTCCCCACACCATCTCCTCGGGGCCTTAGAACATTTCCATTGGCCTCTTGCTCCTAAGACTTGCAAGTATCTATTTATGTTTTCTGTTATACCCAAACATTTGCATGAATTTATAGTTAAGAATGTTTTCCTAAGATAATCTTTTCTTCCCCCAGAGTTTATAACATATTACCACACTGTTTATCTTCTTGTTACCCTTAGTAATCTTTATCTTCTAACTTGATCAGGTGAAAACCCCACTCCTCCTTTAAACAAACCATAAACTGACATCAGGACATCTCGGTGTTTAATGAGCACCAAGTAAACATTAGCTAGATGTGCCACAGGACACCCTAACGCACTAGAAAACTAGCACATTAGGGAATATGTATAAGCTGTATTCTGCAACACCACATACTCTGGACACGTATCCTGAAAGCCTTCTGATGTAGGAAAAAATTACATCTGTGAAGTACAACAGGCACATAGTCCCATTACAGGAACTACACAGCTTTTCCAACCATGAAAACCAAATAAATTATTTTAAAAACTGTGGTGATAAGAATCCTTACCACTCACTCCAAGAAACGACTGTCTGAGCATTTGCTACAAGTCTTCAAAAGGTAACGTTTCCTAACAATTTTAGCACCCATTTTTAAGTCACAGGAACAACTGTTACATCAACAGGTAGTCCTTTAAATATGTATTTGCCTACTTTAGGTGCTTCTGGGAAGATACATTTCATTATTTATATGTGTGTTCTTGTTAGGTAAAACATAATCGAAAGGAAAGCAATAAATAGATTCATAATCTGAATGGATATACCATCGCTTTGTTAGCACCAGAAGACATTTCTTTGTTCAGCTAAAGCTGCACACAAGTAGAAGTTAGAGCTCTCAAACAACTGCACAGCTCTGAACGCCAAGGCCTGTTTCACAGGGCAGCAGCTGCTGTGGCCTCTCATACTTTTACTGGCTCACCACACGCCCGGCATGCTTGACTCAATCGGAAAGTCCCCCCACACAGTGCTTGAACTCATTCTGAAACCACAGAGGACAGTTCTTCCCATAAGGCGTCGGGGCAAGTTCATATACAAGCCCAACTTTTCAGAAAGCCACAGCGCTTCTCTCCCAGGCCTGCTGCAGCATAATTATGGGCAAGGGTAATTACGGACAGAGAAGCTAAGCCAAAGTGAAGGAAATGCACACTGAAGGATGAAAAATAACAACAAATACAAAGCTCAGTCCCTCTAGTAAGGCAAATTCAGAATGCCGGCCCATGCACAGCGCTTCCCCACACCAGGCAGCAGTCTGCACGGCAAGGTGTAAAGTGTAACTAAACCACTTCCCTCTCCTTTGGAAATACAAAGCATAGGTCACTGCGCGCCAATACCCACATTTTTATACTTTCCCTGGGAAATAGGGAATGGATGTATTCACACATATATACACACGTACTCGCACAGAAAGCCAAAAATGTAAGAATCAGCCACGGTAGTTTTAAATGGGTACTTACTGAGGGGGCATGACCGACGGAAGCTAGACTTTTTGGAAATGCCTTGTTTTCTAGGTCGAACTTGGGAACCGGGTAAATATTTTAATTACAAAATAAAAAATTTAAATAAAACCATCCCTAAGAACCAAAAATAAAATGTGACCAATGAATTTTGATACATACTGCGTTGTGCCATAACCACACAGAGAAAAACAAGTGATGTTAAAACACAGGACTTCAACTACGTATCCCTGGTGGGAGATCGCCGCAGGACAGCAGAGCACGTAAAAGGAAGTGAATAAAAACGCTGATGGTGGCGGCGTGACTCCGAGGCTGCTGTGTCTACACCGTGGGACAAGCAAGTAAGCGGTTCTATCATCCCAGGAGTCCCCAGGAAGAGGGGCTCTCGTCGTGAGGCGAAGGAGATGCAGGGCAAAGTCCAAGAGGCTCAGTCACAGCCCTGTCTGGAGTCCTGCTTTTCGTCTTAAAATACATACACGTATCTGCAGGTACGTGCGCACAGAACGTGCACTGAATAGGCCTAGAAACACTGGCCAACCCAGCAGCAGCAACCACACCTGGCACCTAGACTGCGGTTCCAGAAACTTCATCTCCAAGTCTGGGCTCCATCAAAAGAGTGTTTCCACAGCCGACAACCAACCAACATCAGGAGCACAGCAGACGGAGGGGACGGGAGGAGCAAAGACTTGAGAAAGCGATGGACCATGGTCCGTTCACATGAACTACGGGGGCCCACGGGCCTGACTCGGTGGGAAAAACGAGATTGTGAGTCCGACAGGCATTTCCCAGAGACAGGGTTGCTCCCCTTGGGCTGGCGGAGTCGGTGCCTCTGTGTTCGGGGCAGACAAAGAAGTCAGTGTAAGGACAGGTCGCACGCGAGGGGCCCAGGCCGGGCTGATCAGACAGGACGCTTCCATTTTCTCAGAAGCAAAATGAAGAGAGACGGAGTGTGTACTGCCCTAGACCGTCCGGGAGCGCCCAAGGGCGGCCCCCAACACCCCCCCCCCCCCCCCGGCCACAAGCATTCTCCCAGGGCGGATCTTATTTTCCATCCTCATTTTCATGTTACAAACCAGTTCATCAAATTCTCGTCTTTCTCACTGCGACATCTAAAAAGGAAGCAAAATTTCACAAAAGAAATGTTCCCTCATTGCCTAACAAGAATTGCTGAAGTCCCAAACCGGGCACATGATAGAGAAAAAAAGCTTCTTCAATAAAACGACTCAAACTGACTCGCCAGGAAAGTACACACTTACTAGCTGGAGAGCCACAAGTTTAATTTGTATTTGAAGTAATCCGGAATCATCTGTTAATCATACTACACATAAATGGCATTTACTATTATACCCGAGGGAGCAGAAAGAAAACGATCTGCTTCCGCTCCTGGTGTTGATTTGTGACCAGAAACCTGAGTGAAGTTTCTATTTTGAAAAGCACCTGTCAGATTTTCAATACTCTACAGAAGTCACGTAAAGAGAAGCAACTGGCAGGGTGGTCCTTGCAGAGAGCCTCGCACACCCCGCCCAGCACAGAAACCCAGCACTGTCACCTCACCAGCTGCCTGACAAGGTCAAATGACACCAGACTCCCCTTCCCCAGGGTGGTGCCCCGCCCATCAGGTTAAGCACAGAGAGAGCAGGAAATATAGAGAGGGAAGTGGGTACAACGAGAGCCCTTCAGGTGGGAGGCTGCTCGTGACAAGGGGCACGTGCCCGAGTACCCACGCACCTTAAATCCAGACGAACTCTGCCTCCATAACTAATCCCAGGTACTCCTATTACTTATTAATCTAAACCCCAATGTAAGTGCTGCTGTAAACAGTTTAGGAGAATCACACGCATTTTTTAAAAACATTTTTCAGTTATAGCTGACAGTTGGTATTTATATGAATATTAAACTAATATCATATTAGTTTCAGGTATACAGTGTAGTGGTTAGACACTTACACAATTTATGCAGTGATTCCCCCCACCGTGAGTCTAGTACCCACCTGGTCCTATACATAGTTTATTACAATATCACTGACTATATTCTCTATATTGTGCTTTACGGCCCCGTGACATCCTCACCAACACTTGTATTTTGCACACACATGCTTTTATATTCTCTGCTTTTCTCTCGTGGGTGACCAGGAGTCAGCTATCTGTTGGAATACAAAAATCTTACAATACAAACAGTGAATAGCTATTTAACATTTCTTCTTACGGACATTCTTGTTAAAATGCCGTGTGCTCATTGGCTATCACATAGTATGTTGAGGCTTGATTCTGGTTTGAGCTGAGCAGACCAGTAGTGAGAAAATAATACACAAATGCTCCCAGGTTTCTGGGAAGAACACCTTCAGTGTTCTGCTCAAAGGCAAGCCGGCACCTGGGAAGAAAGAATCACAATATTTAAAAAAGAGAGAAATCTGTTTTTAACTCCTGGAGTTCTTCAACTCAACTAGAAATATATTTTTAAAAACATTCTGCTTTGGACATTTATACTGAATTTAAAAACAGAGAGTGTACCCTGGTACTATTAACAATATTCACCATGCACGTTTTGAAATATCCTATGAATCGCAAGTAACATCTTGATCATTAAAAAAAAAAAAAAAAAGAGGTGATAATTTTGGAAGGGATAGTGGGCATTTGCATTTGGAAGGCAAAGAGACGGTTAAAATAAAAATACAAGCCATCTTCTCTATATAGTAAATGATCACTGAATGTCTGGGTGACGAAGTTCAGAAAAATATGACCACAAGTTTTTATTCAAGCAAAATTTCATTCCCTTATCCAAAGGAATAGAACATTTTAGACTCCTGAGCCTGGGTAACACGCTGTTTTCAGGAACAGTGTGGGGGTGCCTTCCCACGGCCATGCATATGCTCTGCATAGCCTGCCTGCTCTCCCCAGTGGACCCCAATGTACCTAGAATTCATGACTTTTTAAGGGGAACGAGTAACTGCCTGAAACAGGGACACCTGCTTAACAGAGATCCCGGAAAAAGCTAAAAACATTCATCAGCACAAAAGCTGGTAAGAAAAGGTTCCAGACGTATCGTAACTGCTAAAGGCAACACGGAGAATCACACATCGAGTTCACTTACAAACTCAGCCACATCCCAAAACTATGCAAAATGCTCAAGTGCTTTGAAAGGAGATGTTATTCTGAACAAAGAGGTGCGAGGAACCCAAAACGGGTCTCAAAGTCCTTCCCGGCTGGCTCAACTGAGAAAACACGAGAACTTTCCATCATTGAAGGAAACGCCTCTAACAATGCAGACAGCAATACATCAAAATGCTTCCTGCCCAGGTGCACCGACAGGAGCAAGGCGGCCTGCATGGAATGGCCTACAGCTTCATCAACGTAAGGATGAAAGTAAAAGGAAGCATCCTCCTCAGACAGTGCCACCCCCAAAGCAGGAAGAGGCAGAGGCCAAGCGATGCAATTGCCATCAGCCACGTGACAGAGAGGAAGAAGTGATGTGTCTGTGGGCAGATGACCCGCATCTGCAACAATTCTGCCCCAGCGGCTGAGTGATCTGGGACAAGGTACCTAAGCGCCCAGGGGCTGTGACAAGCAGGTCGCGGGGCTGTGAGCATTAAGACGGGACAACGCCCGGGACGGCGCCCAACACAGTGCCTGCCGTAAAATGGGTGCTCGATACAACCCATCATCCCCTTCGATTTCCCAAGGGTCACTGCCAAAGACACTCTTTCGCCCCCCTGGCCAACTGTACGACTTCCTGATTCCTCTGCCAATCACCCTGGCAAAGTGCCTCCAGTCATTTAAAACTGCACAGTCTCTCAAGTGTCCTGGTACGTCTCTGCACGTGAGTTATGCTTTACAATCGCATGTCCCAAACTTAAATTTGCTAAGGCTGACACATATCTCATAGGCATTCAGAATTGTGTTACTATTATGTCATTTATAAACTATTGCCAAGAGTATATGAATAGCATTTTCTGAACCTAAAAGTGTTCCAGCAGTAAAATGAGGTACAAGGCTCTGGGTAAGACGGGCCAGAATTCTGTTAGTCCCTGCTCTGCTTGGCAATTCCTGTGGAGCCCGTGCTTCCCTGCTCACATGTGCCTCAGTTTCCCGCCTTCTGAAAGGCGGACAACGCAAGTACCACCATGTCTCAGTATTTTTACTTCAGATTAAATGAGGTAGATTAGGACAGATCCCCAAATAGGAAGAACTCAAAAATTGGTAGCCATTATCCTTAATAACATCCACAAAATAGTATCACCATAAGGTTAGTTTTGAAATTATAACTCAAGTTTCAAATATCAAATTGTTTGCAAATATAGAAAAAAAAATTTTTTTTAACATAATCTTAAAGTCCATAAAATCTACAAAGGTAGTTTCGATACTCAGGACAACCAAAGTAAAATTTTTCTAATTTCTATATGGCTTAAATCATTGAAAATCTCCTCCCAGTGAATTCTGAGTAATTTAAATTACAAGTATTTCATCACTTTGGTCAATGTTCCACAAAAGATACTTAACATTCTTTTGAAAACGCACATTCACTTATAAAAAGAAGCTTCAAGTATTAAAAATACAAGTTAACGGCTGGGTTTCAAACTGGTAGAATGTGAAAGATGATTGCTAAGGCATGAAAATGTTATTATCTACAGGCGTGTCTGTGCCCCTACAGATGTTACAGAAAGCGGGGAACAGGCAGGCACTGTTAAAATTACAATGCATTTTAATTGTTAATAAATGGAGTTTGAGATCTGTTATAAAAGGGTGTTTATGCACCACAAATACAACTGCAGACACACCTCTGAGGCTGAGCAGGGTCTCCACGCAGAGGGGTACGCTTCACGAGCCCGCATTAACTGAACATGAAGTCAGTGAGGAAATGAACGGGCTTGCTCAAGGCTGTGCCCATTGCACCATCCCAAGGGACCCACTCACAATCTCTTCTGGAGGTGGCAGCACAGCGGCCCTGGGCCACCTTCGCACTGTGACAGCACCTTGAAAAACGTGCCCGAATCCTGACATGTTAAAGGAAGTATACAAAACAAATAAATCTCCCTTAACCTGTCAAACAGATTCAAACCACCCCACCTTCCTTTCAGAGTCATCTAACACATCAGGAGCCAGTTCTAAGGTAGAGCAAGAATGTCCCGCTCCTCTACCTAACGAGCAATCCCTGGGACCCTCCCAGGGCCGGGGACGCACTGCTGGTCTGGGCTGGGTGATGGCTACCTGTGCCATCCCACCTAACTGCTGACCAGGGGCACGTGCACAAACGCCCAGCGGATGGCCAGGGTTAGGACCAGAGATGAATGTGCTAAAAGCTAAGACCCCCAACATGTTCATCACCCCAGTAATCTTATTGGGCTAATGTTCCTAGCAACTCAGTTAAATAGCCAACGAAGTCTTATAACCAGAAGACAAACACAAATTCTCTCATGAAGCAAATTCGACTCAGCACTCCCGATAATTTGAGTATCACAGTGGGGGCTGCAGAATGACTGCATCTGAGGGGTACAGGGCCGGGCAGCTTGGGGCAGGAAGGGTGCTGACACATTAACTGCAAACTGTCCTTGCACAGCAAGCCCACGGCTATGGTCAGCGGAGCTACAGAGGCGATGGGACAGGGCCGCGGGTACCCTACGACTTCCAGGGGTACACTCTGGCTACCACACTTAGTCTTTAATTAAAAACCTGCAATTTTAAAGTGCAACTGAGTATTTTTGTTTAGAAATTAGAATATATTTTCTTGTAAAAAACAAAAAATGATGCGTGTTGGTTGGTGTGTTGACGGATCATTTAGAAAGCCTATAAATTTTCCCTCTAAAATGACGAAATACTAATGCAGCCCCAATTCTCCATTATAAGAAGGTTTTGTGGGGAGGGCAAGTTCATTTAGAATTCCTATTCAGGAAGCCAGACACCCTGTTTCCCTGGCTGCCACTCATGGCGCTAAAACAGTGTCTCCACCGGAAGGGCCCACCCCACGGAATGCGACGCTTACATGGGGGGCCCCTCCCACACACAAACACCCTTTTTATCATGGAAAATCTCAAATTCTATAAAACTAGAGAACGGGGTGTCACCCTGTGTTCTCATCCTCACCTATCTTCAGCAATTGTCCAAAGTCCCCCATCACCCGAGACCCACCCCTCGGACTATTCTGAGCCAAACTCCGTGGGAATTTTTGTTTGTCACGTTGATTGTGGAGTGCCGCTGGCATTTAGAGGACAGACATTACACTTGTTAGAAATCCCACACAGCCTAGGACAGTCTCCAAATAAAAACTGTACAATTGCTACTAAATAATCCAGCAAGAAGGCACTGGGGAGTGTCTGGCTCAGTGGGAACCTCGTCCGCACTTGACACTGAAGCAGCCCGTCACCCCCAGGGCCATGTGTGTGAGCACTCACAAGCACGCAAGTACTGTGGGGTCGCCTGCCTCATTAACTGATTTTTCAAGGAAGGAGAATAGGTAAAAAGAGACTTTAGAATCAAAATTTAAAATGTTTAAAGCAAACACTAAGAATCATTATTTTTAAAAAATGATGGTGAAGTCTAACTTACTACAAAGCTCTGTAAATGTAAAACTCACTATAAAGCTATGTCATCAAAACAGTATGAGGAATACATAAACTACTAGATCAAGCCAGGAATCCAAGCATGTATGAGAAGTTACTATATGGTAATTCTGTAAGAAAAAGACTCTTCATTTAATAAACAACCCTGGAAGAATGGCTTTATGTCTAGGGAAAAAATAAAGTCTCTACCTCACAATATGTACAAAAAAGAAGTACAAATGGATTCAGGTTCTCAATGCAAGTTCCAAAATATCACACTACAGTGAATTCAAGGTATCAATTACAATGCAAACCATTATTTTATATGCCACCGAGAAACAATACACTAACAACTTTAAAAGGTCCCTGTAAGAGGAAGTGAGTTTATAGAATTTGAGATTTCCCTCGTGCAGATGCAACACAGGGGGACAAAGGGAAATAAACAATAAATGTATATTAAGTATACATTCATATTAAGTATAAATGTAAACGAGTCACCACTGTTTACTCATTACTGTTAGCGAAAAGTAAGTCCTGTGATGGTGAAGCGAAAGGGAAACTGGAGGAGGGTGCTGCCACCTGTCACCCAGAACCCTCGCAGTTTCTACTAAAATCTAAAACTGTGACGTCCCTTGGCTTAGTAATTGTGAAGTAGGGAACCTACCCTACACAAATAAAAGAGGAAAATCAGTAAATAAAATTTACATGCCGAGGATGTTTACTGTGGTAGTCTGTAAGGGCCAAAATAAAAATAAAACCAATTTATTTGTTCTATCAAAAATAAATGAATAAACTAGAAAATTCCCTATTTTAGATTACAGAATTAATTAAACTATGAATTAAGATCTATAAACAATGAGCCGAAGGACGTCCACATCAAACTACTAAATGAAAAAAGCAAACTATAGCGCAATGTATACAATAACAATAGTCCCTCATTTGGTAAAAAATAAAAAATTAGCAATTCCCTCTATGTATTTATTTCCCCCAAACAGAAAGAAGTAGGTGATACAGTGACCTTCTTAACAGCTCAAAGGGGGAATAAAGACACATTCAGAGGGGTCTATAGATCCACTGCCCAGTGAATGCGATCTTTTCTCCGAGCAAATAAAATCAGAATTCCTTTTCTACCTCAAAAGAAGGTTATTCTATTCTGCTACCTTTTTCCAGGTCAAAATAGCTAGATCTGAGATACTACTCTGCTTCTAGCACTTAGATGTTTTCTAAGTCTTTGGCTGAAGTTGGGTTTCTTATGTATAAAATGAGAAAACTGGACCACATGATCCATGTTCAATATTCTACTCTTTTATTTTTTGTAAAATTGCAAGAAAATTGTTATAACCTTTAAATGGTTTACATGATTTATTCTTTCGTAAAACACAAACTTTATCTCAAAATACACAAACACACAATTCTGCTTTCCTTCTCCTTCTAAACACAAGTGCAAAGGAGGTACAACAGAAACAGAGATGAAAATAAAGGAAAGAACTCATCCCTGCACGGCCTGCCAAAGTTTCTCCCCAAAACTAAACGGTGTGGGGGCAGCACTAGCTTGGGAGGCAGGTAACCTAGCAGTCTCAATCGCACTCCCTCGGTTCGAGGAAAGTCAGTAAGACGTGCACACTTAATTTCCAATCCTTAAAGAAACAAATTCACCGTGGAAGCAACTCACTTGAAATGCCCCTGGAAGCGAAGCACAGCACTGACCTCAATAAAGAAACGGTTTCAAGTACAAGGAAGCCTACATCATGCTTTCCTACGGGGCAATCAATACTCTTATCAAAAGAGGGAAAAAACTGGTTCTTGGTGGGTGGGGAACCCCTTAACTATTACCACAGCTTGTGGCCTTTCAAATATTAGCACTATTCAACAAAATCTTATTCCTTAGTATTTCATTTTTCTCATTAGGCACAATTTAATTTCAAATGAATTAATGGTTAATTTTTCCCCTTAATGGGATAATGAAAAAACATTTGAGATATGCTACTCTAATTCACACCTAAAGTGTTAGAATATAAAACAAAAATCTTATTTAGTAAGTAAGTTCTCACCTAAACTCAAGACACACAGCATAGACTCTGAGGCTATTTGTATTTGGCTTGGAATATTCTGTCAGATATAAATGAAAATTTTTACTGGCTACCCATTGGTATAAACATCAAACTATTAAATGATCAATGTTAATTAAAACGTTAAACTACCTCTGAATTATTAAAAATGTATCAATGTACATTTTAGGCAACTCTGCACTGATGTGTCCATATAACATCTAAATTTAGTGTTTTCAAATACTTTTTCCCAAAATATTCAAAATATGTCCAGATTGAAAAACTCCCAAGTTTCTAAGACAATTCTAAACATATCTGAACTCAAAATTCACTCTTATCTGTCTCTACACAGGCAATAAAATACTTATACTTTGCTTACAAGGACCTGACCCTAGGTTGCTACTACCTCATACAGGTGAAAAATCTAGTCTAGGGACCTGTCCCATTCAGCAGCCTTCCCTCCTGGTCTCTGATTACAATCCTACTTGTCACCAGGGCCACATTACAGGACAGCTGAAGTGTCTGATGCAGCTGCTATGAGGCTCTTTTAACTTCGAAAATGTAATTCACATAAGTTTTCTGTATTGAACAAAAAGCTATAAAAATTGGGCATTTCTTGTTTCATAAAGAGCATAAAACAATCAATATATTGAACACATTCCACTTTTCCCTAGTTGTCATAGTTTCTTTCTAGAAAGAGTAAGAGGGTAGTGTACTCTCAAAAACTTATGGATAATGTACATCAATTGTCAATATTTACTAAGTTATACAAATGCACGTATTTGTTTATGAAAGACAGAAAGGAGGCAAGAATCAGATCAACGATCCTTCGCTGTGTGGTGGAACGAAATTCTTACTAGAGAAAATAAATTAATTTAAAAATTTTGTCTTTTGAGAGGATTAACTGTGGGCAGTTATAAACGATTTGCACCACCTGGTGGAAAAGCAAAGCTTCAAACACAGTTACATGCCTTCACTGCAGAGCCACGTCTCAGGTCTTCTTGGATCAAAGACCCTTTGGGGACTCTGACAAACGCCCTGGGTCCCCTCTTCTCCAAAAGCAGGCTTGTGCATGCATGCTGTTCACTCACACGCACATGACAAGCACCTTCCACAGCTCCTGAATCCAGCAGCAGAAAACATTCATCTTTCTGTAGCGTCTCCTCTTAGCTGCCCAGCATCAGAGACCTTACCCCACACTCGGGGAAAGCCAGCACTTGGGTGACTCCCAGGGGGCAGCCAGGCCCTCCTTCCTCTCCCAGGCCCCCACGACCAGACGCTCACCCTCCTCAAGGCCTGGCCTTAGCGCGTGCCCAGTACAGCATGCTCCTTCCTGCACACAGCACCCCAAGTGGGGCGCTTGTGGGGGCGGGGGTGGTGCTCCCGATCACATGGTACCCAGGACCCAGGAGGGCCCAGCACACCATCCAAATGAGACTGCCCTTTGCCATGACTTTGTGTGCTCTGGCTGCACACACAGCTTCTACCTGTCCTTTACAAACAGACCCACCTGTGTCGGCGATTACGTGAGCTACCCGATACTCCAGTGACTTCTTTCTCTAAGTCAGTGTCTATTTCTAACCTCTGCAGTCACAAACTTCCACTTCATGATAAGCCTGGGCCAACCACCCGCTTCCCGCCACCAATCAACCAATCCTATGGCCTTCTCACCAGCTTGAAGTCAAGCCATCAAATGAGATTTATTTATTTGTTTTTTTAATTTTTATTTTTTGGGTAGTTCCCTGGCTGGGAATCGAACCCAGGCCGCAGCGTTGACAACGCCAGCACCAAAGCCTTATAAGCCACTACACCATCAGGGAACTCCCTCAAATGAGGTTTAAAGAGCGAGCGGAAGTGAAGATGAGGGGGAGAGAGTGACTGACGACTCACCAAGAGAATCGTTATCAGAACAGAAGCGGGACTCCCGTGAGCCACGCCCACAGAGGCGTGCTGGCGAGGGAGTCGCTCTAGCTGGTATGCCCGAAGGTTTCAAGCAGAGCCGCAGAGCCGAGTGGCAAACATCTAATGAAAGCAAGGTGGGTAAAGAGAAGCAAGGTGTCCCAGAAACAAAGGACAATGCCCAATGATCTATGCATGTCCTTAATCAACAAAACAGAGGTCTGTTATCTGCCATAACCTTCTTCCCTTTTGGGATGCAGGCACATCAGTGCCCCTTCATTCCCACTGAAAAAGGCAACCCTAATTTTCAAACTAAATTGAAAAACTTTTCTAGTTGAAGTAGAAATGAGGCAAGTCTAAATCCGTTTTGTTTAGACAAACCCACGACAAACAACAACAAATGATAATTGGCCCAAGGACACACAGCTGGCTGTGGTAAGAAGCAGGACCAAGGGGTAACCACATTATTCTATGTGCCATTACACTACCAGTTACAACAAAGGGAGCATGTGTTTTACTCCTCATCACAAATCTGCGATGGACGTACCACGATCATTTCCTAACCCAGACAGCGAAGCTCAGGAATTAAATGCCTCATCCACAGAGCTCATCAGAGAGGCGGAGTACAGATTCAAAACTCTGTTCATTTCTAAAGGTCATCTTGGTCCCTTCCCTTCCCCACTCTGGGTTTTGGGAGACGGGGGGGCAGGGATTGTTCTTAACTTTGCTTTGTACATTTCTACAGTCTGGTTAAATCTATGGACGACTTCTCGGCGTGCTTTTAAATGCATAAAACACATAGGATGAAAAAAAGGAAACCCATTACAGCTAAATACAGTTCTCAACTATTAAAAATTACTTTTGAGAAATAGTATCTGTGCTTCTTTATGAAAGCATTAAATAAGATCTAACAGAGCACCTAATAACCAGTTATTTGCCTTTAAGAGAAAGAACATCGATAGACCAAAACATTAAAACACAGGGAACCTGCATGACATTAATGTTCTAGACACAGATCATGCTCCTTAATTTTGTCTGCACAAGATGCTTTAAAAAAAAAAAGAAAAGAAATGGTAGAATTTATCATTTAGATTTTATAATGTTGAAGGATTATAAAGAAACCGCATTAACACTCACTGCTACAGCCTATTTGCATACACAAAATACTTTTCCATAATATCCAATAAAATTTGTTTCCTAAACACATAAAACTACATCATCCACAAACTTGTTTATATTCAGCTATAGCATATAGCTCAGCAACAAAATGCAGAAGGGAATGTGGTTCAATGGATCAGGAGTCAGGAAATTTAATTTTTGTCTCTGACTCACATATAGTCTCAAGAAAATCATCACCAATCAATATACAAATGACCACAATAGCAAATATACAAAGAAATTTACACAGAAGAGTATGTTTTGGTTCTGTGTACCTCACCTGTGTTTACTGAACAGCCAGACAAGCACAGTGTTCTACAGTTATGAAAACGGGGCACAACGACCAAGAGAGATACTGTGTGCTGTACTCGGAAACCAGAGAAGGCTGCATGAAGTGACACTGAGGCCATCCCTTTCCATTCTAAGTGCCATACACACCCTCCGTGACCTGGTTGTCACCACCCATCGTGTGCCCCCTACACCACTTCTCAAATTCACCCTGTGAATACACGCATCCCCCATGACCCACACTTCTCCCCATTTTCTGCACTACTGCCTCTGCTCAGATGATCTGGCCAACTTCTAGTCACCCCCATGACCCAGCTCACACATCACCTTCTCTGGAAAGCCCCTCTTTCAAACCGCTGTTAGCCGTTTTAAGTGTCCATCTACACCAGGGGTCCCCGACCCCCGGGCCATGGACTGCTACCAGGCTGTGGCCTGTCAGGAACCCACCGCACAGCAGGCGGGTGAGCAAGTGAAGCTTCATACGTACTTACAGCTGCTCCCCATCGCCCCAGTTACCGCCGAGCTCTGCCTCCCATCAGATGAGTGGTGGCACTGGATTCTCATAGGAGTGCGACCCCTGTTGTGAACTACGCACGCAAGGGGTCTAGGTTGTGCGCTTTGTATGAGACGCCAACGCCTGATGCTCTGAGGTGGGGCTGAGGCGGTGATGCTCGTGCTGGGGAGCGGCTGCAGGTACAGATTAACATGAGCAGAGAGACTGGACTGCACCGAGACCATAAGAAATCAACGGCTTGCAGACTCATATCAAAACCCTATCAGTGAGGGGCAAGTGACCATTAAGCTGCATCTGGTGGCAGGCTTTTTATAGTGGCAAGTGAGTTGTATAATTATTTCATTACATATTACAATGTGAAATAAATAATAATAGAAATAAAGTGCACAATACATGTAATGCACTCGAATCATCCTGAAACCATCCCCCCCACCCCACCCCCTGGTTTGTGGAAAAACCGTCTTCCATGAAACTGGTCCCTGGTGCCAAAAAGGTTGGGGACTGCTGATTTACAGGAACATACAGTGACCTAAGGAGCTTTGTATGCCTGGGGTCTAGAGCAGTGCTCAGAACACAGCCTGATGAATTAAACCAGAGAGTCACTTAGCAAATGCTCAGCTAATGTCCAAAATAATTTAAAATTCTATTACCATCACTTTAACAAAAGCGCATCCACAAAGACCATATAATTGTACATTCTACAGTACACACACATGTTTCCATAAAGCAACCATTTTTTATGTTTCCACAGGACCTCAAAAATGATCTTTTTACAAGTCTGTTGATACAGAGGATTGATTTACTGTTCTACATTAAAGGGCATTCGAGTCACTTCCACTATTTTTCTCTTAAAGATAACACTAACACTCTGGGCAAATATCCTTTTGCCTCTAATTTAACATAAGTTTCAAGAAACAGAACTCCTGGGTAAAGGAGTTTATTTAAAGGGGTTTATATTCAGGTATAAAGCTCCCCCACATTATCATCAGCAAGTGATTCTACCTGCTCCATGCCACCTCCGGTGACCTGGGTGTCACTTACTTTAAGTATGAGACGCATTCACACCATTCCCACTCTTACTTTTTATTACTAAGAGTAATTTTTCCATATATTATTGGATCATTTGCAACTTTCTTTGTTCATTTACCTATTATCTCTTCCTTTATATTAGAAGAACCTCTTTTTAATATTAACTTTGTCTATCAGCTCTGAGATAAATATTTTACATTTTTGTATCTGAGTTCTAATTCTCCAAACCTGAGACTATAATCTCTCCAGGGAGGTTCTTCTATATTTTCTACTTTGTTTTTTATTTTGGTTTTCTATGTATCTACTCTTTAAAATTTAAGTTGATTTGTGGGGTGAAGTTTCAGGTAGAAAACTTCAGTATTCTATCTCTCTGTTCTTATTATTTAAATCATTAAAAAAGAAAGAATGATCATAATTCTTTCCTAAACCAATAATGCATCTAAATTTGAAAAGGATAATGTCTTATTTAAATGCTACTTTGCTTTCACTTTCAGTAAGTCCTATAAGCAGGATTCTGTAGAATAAATATGGATACTTCTGGAAAGATGTAGCTGTTCAACAGAGCAGATATATTCCAACTTTATTTCATTTTTCAAATAAGTTGGCAATATAATGAATAGTCTCCATCGTCACAGATTAAACTCAGAGGTCAATCTGAGCAAAGACCGTATATGTGTATGTATTCACACAAACATGATACGTCTGATACATATGCATACGTTCTTGATGTAATAAAAATAATAATATCCACATCCATGAGGTGTCAGTAGTTCTTCATACATTTGGTGGCAAGATCATAATTCACCCAGATGGTATTTTTCCCAAATCTAACATGTTTAACTCCTGAGCTTACTCGTGCTGTTTCTCCAGGATATTTCTGTTGAGACCCTGTACTTCCAGGGCTTTTCCAGTGACATGTCAGCTTTGATGCCACATGCAGCCTGGCCCAGCCCTCAAGTGGAGAAATCACACCAAGTGTCCAACCTATCCTCCTTAGGCAAGTTTCTCAACCACTGAATTCCTCCTCCTTCTCTTTCAGGTTCCCACAGTGAAGAGAAATCAGAAAAAAACATATTAAAAAATAATGTGTGTGTGTGTGTGTGTGTGTGTGTGTGTGTCAGGTTGGACAATTAATTTTGCGAACGCATCCTAGAAAAAGTGCTACCTACCTCATCACTGAATCGCACCGCGGTCACCTTCGAAGGACTCTCCCTGGGAAGCCTAGGCGCCGACACCAGCACCTAGTCCACCCTTCAAAGCAATTGTGGAACTCTTTTTCTGGAAGGGTCATCAGAGCTGTCATTGCACCCAAAATCTGACCATTAAGTGTGCTAACTTGTCACCGTGTGCTTCTGTTGGCAGCACTGTACAGACAAGGTTAGGTGTCCTAACCTTGGCCATTCCAGAAAGAGTTCCAAAATTGCTTTGAAGGGTGGACTAGGCACTGGCATCGGTGCACAGCTTCCCAAGGTGACCACAGTGACATGCAGCAATGAGGTAGGCAGCATATTTCCTAGAATGAGTTCGTGAAATTAATTGTCTGACTTCGTATATAACTCCCCATTTTATTCTTGCAACAAGTGCTGGTGCTAAAAGACAATTTAATGCTCACGAAACCCATGAGATAACTCTAGAACTCTGGCTGTATCATGTTTGCTACAGGAACGTATGAGCTATTCAATCAGACCTCTTTCCAGACAGCACAGGGCTGCGACTCCAAGTGCAAGGTGACTGCCTATAAAACACCTGCACAATGGCATCCAGCCTGTAACCGGCAACTTCCTGATTTCACTTGATAATGAAAGAGCTCTGAATCCTAACGTCTATCTTCTATGTCTAGATTCTGTAATGTCAATGCTGTGAAATTTATAGCTATCCAAGTACTTCATTTTCAAGAATTACTCTTGATAAACACATTATTCATAACAAACACATTCTCAGAAGAAATTAAAGGCTTCTAAAAAGTAGAGGTAGTGGCAAGAAATTTCAATTTAAAAAAATTTAACAAAAAGCACTATAAAATATTTCAGCATCTGATACTCTGCTAAAGCTAAGTAGCATGTTAAGTAAGAGGAACTGTTATTACGAAGATATGGATGTGCCATGCCCAATCATGTCCTCTCTAAAACCAAAGATAACATTAAAACCAGCAGTAGCCAAAGTTCCCATTTCCTCCATAGTAACTTCAGTATCACAGGAACGAGCCTCCAGGTTGAACAGAGTGAGGTTCTGGTCCAGAAGACCCAAGAAATTTTCCTGTCACAGTCTTCAATTATCTCTCCGAGAGGTCCTGTTTTGGCCCCTTCCAACCATGTCCTGAGACTGTCTAGATGGTGACGTACCTGCTTTCATTCTGTAGACCTCTTCACAAGGCCATCTTGTAACAGTCAGTCCTCACTTAAGGTGACTCAGAGGTTCTGTGACTTTACTCAAAACACCGGCTAACAAAACCAATTTCAGCACAGGCTAACTGACATAAACAAAAGTGAATGCTCAGCTCATCAGCATTGTAACTGAAATGATCTTATTCGAGGGCCTACTGTATGGATGAGCTCATGCATCATAAAGTGGCCGTAAAGTTTCACTGTCACTTACAAACACATAAAATTTAGATTTTAGAAAGGAAATCATTATGAAATACTGGGAACATTTGGCTATCTGAAAAGAGCATTCAACCAAAATGTGCTCTGAGGGAAACAAAGTATATGCTTCAATCACTGTACGAAGTACCAACGTTATTCTATCACAGGAAAAGAAGACGTACGAAGCGAAGCCAGGGAGAGCAGGAGGCGGGTAAAGCTGGCATGCTCACCCCCCGAGCCACGACCTTCTGGGTGGGGGCACTGACAGCACCGAGCACGCGCTACACACCAGGGGGCGTACCTACCCTTCCAATAACTCATCAGGTAGGGATGATTTATTACTCACAGCTGAAGGTGAGCAAGCAGGCTCCGAGGGATCAGATGACACTCTGCCAGGGACGGACCCAGTAAGTCACAGAGTCAGGAACCAATCCCAAACCCACAACTTCAAACCCCAAAGCCCTTGCTCTTCTTTTTTTTTTCCCCCAACCAAACCACACACTTCTGGTGATAAAGGTGTAGATATAAGTTACCCACGGGCTGACATTTGTATGAGTAGTATGCATTTAAATTCCAACAACGGCTGCGGCAGTATCCCAAAGGCACAACCATCTCACTTTGTGCCTTTGAAAAGTATAATCACTAACTAGGTTTTCGGTCAACTTGCTGTGCCTCCACGAGCAGTCCTAAGTTCGGGGCCCAGAGCAGTGCCTGTCACCAGGGGGTAAGCTCAGAACACCTTCCCACCAGGGGGTAAGCTCAGAACACCTTCCCACCAGGGGGTAAGCTCAGAACACCT
>PVJL010004167.1:0-137597 GCA_004026885.1 Lyroderma lyra
CAGACGCAGATCTTCTGTCTCTGGATCCCCCGCTCTTGGCTGCCTAGTCAAGTGCTGTCCCCTCACTGAGGACCTTGGGTCACCTGGACACTGCTGTCGACTCCAACTGAAGGATCACTATAAACTTCATATAAGAGAATGTAATGAATATACCAAACAGGGGCCATCCACATTCCTTGTTTGTCACTCCCGCTGCCACCAGCTAAGGAGATTTTCTCCTACTAGGACTGAGTCCCTTTTTCTTAATCAATACTATCACCTTACACAGGCATTTACATTTTATTATTTTCTCAAACTTTTCTTCACCTATTCCTAATCATAATTCATTCTGTCTTTAAGCTTTTCCTGAAATTCACATATATCACCTCTCTGAGTGGAATTTCAAGCTAACCTATTGTTGTATATTTCATGAATCAATTTTTATAATGTCCTTAAATTAATATAGGACCATGTAGCGATAATATCCACAACTTGCATAGAAAATGCAATGGGAGGCAGAATTATTGCTTAAGCAATTAAACAATGGTTATTGAATTTCATGCTAGGCACTCATCAAAATTCCTGATCCCAGTGACATATTTTCTTGAGTTTTCTTTTCTATTCAGGTTTGTCTACATTTTTTCTTGTCCGTCACATTTTAGGTACTCAAAGATTGCTAAATGATAAAGTCATAAATGGATAGCCAGAAATTTTTTATGAAAACATTTTTCTCATAAAACCCAAACTTGTTGATTAGGTGGTAGGGCCAGTGTATGTGTGTGTGTGTGTGTGTGTGTGTGTGTGCGCACTTGTGCTTAATTTATATATGTAATTTTACATGGAAAGTATGTAAAATGTGTTAACATAAAAACATATGAGATAAATATTTTATATAAAACAATTATATATGTATAAAATAATATGACAAAATGATTTTATTCATATTCTATGTGATATATTTATCTCATATGTATGATTTTACATATATATATTTACATATCTACATGACTTTTAAAAATTATTTTGATTTTTCAATTACAGTTGACATGCAGTATTATATTAGTTTCAGGTGTACAATACAGTGATTAGACATTCATATAACTTACAAAGTGATTCCCCCCAATAAACCAGTGCCCATCTGACACCCTACACAGTTATTACAGTGTTACCGACTGTATTCTGCATGCTGTCCTCTACATCCCCGTGACTCTTTCGTAACTACCAATTTGTAACATTGAAGACAAAGCCTGGGATTCCCTTGTCTGGAAATCCCATCTCTGAAGGATCGTTTCAGTATTCTGTGAGCTTCCTTCCAGCACTGCCTGGGAAATTCCCCAGCAGCTAAGCCAGGACGGGTGCCCGGAGAGGTTCAGGGGGGCTCAGGGTGGTGAGGCCTGAGCACAGCCACGTGGCCTTTAACAAGTCTCCCCACCGGTGTGCCGGACTTGGGATGGTGCTCACCCACGAGGACCGTGGTGGCGATCCTCATTTGGACTGACCTCGCCTTACAGGGACCTGCTCAGGCACCAGCTGAGGCATTCCTGGCTCTATTTTAAAGACTGGGAAGCCAATGTTTCCTTATGTAAATTATAAAATGACTTGTCCTGTTTCCTAGTAGATAGCTTTTCCTCTTACATGTTGCTCTACCATATGTTCCCTGTAGTTGTTTAACACACCTCTCACCATCAGGAGAGGCAAATGGGGTACCACACTGATGGTGAGATAATGTGTGCACTACCCTGCTTTGAAGACTCTACGTGTGGAATATAAATGAATATTTCTCCCTTCGATGTCATGACATGAAATTTCTCCCGTGGTTGGCAACCCGCTTTCAGCCTCACGTCATTTTACATGGTTGACCTATTAGCCCACCTCTCCTCCTTGTCCCCCACCCTGCCTCCTTCAGTAAATTGGGTTTATAATAGAAACACTAACTCAGCGTTAACTAAAGTGATACTGTGAAGTGATGTGATAAGACTGCTGGGCGATGTTTTATAGTAATAGATTCTCTTGGGTCTTTGTTTCCAAGTTCACGAGAGGATGCCTTACCCCTTAAAGGGCAAGCAAAGGGTGGAAACCAAAGCAGAAAGAAATCTAGGGCAAGTACGTCTCCATTATATTTTCAGTCCCAGTTTGCTTAAAACAAACAAGTAAACAATCCCCCCACCCAACCCCGATCTTTTGTTAAAACAAAACACACACAAGATTTTTTAGAAAATGAATCTCTGTGTAGGGAGATGAGGCCTATAAAATGAATCATAATGTTGTCCAGCCTTCCCATGGAATTGTTAGTATGTCGCATTCACACGAAACTCTGTATTTAACCCTTTAGCACTAAAGTGTTAGAAATTCCTCCCTTGGTTTCTCTTGCTTGTTTTAAGACAGACAAAATATTCAAAGAAAAGAAAACAAACAAACAGCCAGTACACAAAGAATGTGAAGAAATGTAAAGAGTATTAGAATTGTGAGGCTTGAAAAGTCTCCTACTCTTGTCTTGGTAACTTCTAGCACCAGGGGACCCACAGAATTTTGCAGGTGCCTTGTCAGCAGTCAATCTTTCTAAATCTGTTCCTTATACCAGGTGCCACCTTAAAACCAAGCTTTGACAGCTGTTACCTGTGTGATGTATTGCAAGCCACACAACCTTAGTTATTTAGTCTGTAAAATGGGAATAAGAGCACCTACTCTATTGGGTTATTGGGAGAAGTAAATATTTTCAAGTACTTAGCATAGTGCCTGGCATAAAATTAATACTCATTAAATATTAACTATAGTAATTATCAAATGGCTTGATGGACACAACTGGGCTTCTGAGACTCTGTAGTCATCTCTTGACCTTATTCTGGAAAGACAGTATTCCAGATTCTCCACTCTTCTAGAACTAACTCATTTAGATTTTGGTAAATTCCTTTCTTAGGACTCTGGGGATACAATGAATGCTTCTACCCATTAGCCAATCCCTTCTAGATACAGAGGCATGGAAGCTTGTCTTGTACTTGGTGTAATTCTCTAAAAAGCCAGAGGCCACAGGAGCCATGCAGAAAAGAATACATAAGCTCAACAAACAAAATTTTGATTTGGGGGAAGAGTAGCTATTTTAGTGTTCGGTCCTAAAGTTATATCGCTGGATTTGTGGGCTCAATGAACCTTGCACATTTTTACAGGGCTAAATGTTGAAGACCCAGAAGACACTGGCCTGGAAATAAAGCTGAGTCTTTACCACCTTGTAGAATTTTAGAAATCGATGAGACTATGACCCACGCCACTGCGATTTGATATCCAGGCTGTTGGGATCGCTCACTGTGCCCTCCATGTGTACTTACTGCAGGAGAGTTCTTGCAAATGATTTCTTTTCTGGCCCAAAGTTTTTGAGCATATATCATTTCTGGGCAAGAAGCAGAAAAATATTTTGAATTCCCTTGTTTTGGTTATTTTTGTGATGAGCACAAAAGAGATGCCAGCAGGAGACAGCTTCCGTTTTGATTGGAGTGGGCTGAAATTTGTGAGTTTGGAGCATGCAGTAAGTTTAATGGTGTTATGTATATTCATAGGCCAAGGACCATTCTGTCTGCACATGCCAAGTCTGGGAAATAAGGGTCAGTGGGTTGTGTTAGAAATAGGGCAGATGGCTGGATTTTTCCCAGGGAGCAGATTGCTCGACCCGCACAGGCTCGCACCTGGTTGCCCTGCTGCTGGGCTATCTGGAAGCCTCCTGGATGACTAGGTCACTCCCATCCCACAAATGGATATGCATTTGTGCACTGTCTTTTCCATCAGGAAAAGGAAGTGGGTGCTTCCCTTGGATTTGCATCTAATCTGAGGAGAAACCCATTTCTTTGAGCAACATGCTGCTGAGCAGGTGTGTGCCTCTTTATACAATCCAAATGGCCAAGGTTCTTCTCCATATTTTCAGAAGAAAATGTGACAGATCAGAGATGAGCTCTCTTCTTTATCCTACATCCGTTCTTTACAAAATAAAACAGCCCCCCAAAAGGACATTGCCAGCTCTAGGCAAGAAGAGCTCAATTCAGACGAAGCCACTGTGACCAAATTCACCTTCACAAACTGCTTTGGTGGGAAGTGCACTCCTGGGGCTTGAACAGAAACCCTCTCTCCTTGCTCAGCTGCTCGTGTCAGCCTGTCAAAAGGGCAGGTAGTCCAGCAGGGATTATTGATGGAAAGAAGACGGTGGATTGAAGAACCAAGATTGTCTCGTTTTGCAGTGCTATGCCTTTCGCTGAAGCAGAGCAAGGAAGTTTAAGGACAGGGCCCAACGTGTGAGGTCTGTAACCTAACAACTTGTGCCGAAATAAAATAAGACTGGACATCCCTCTACGATCAGTATAGAACTGAGCTTAATTGAGATGACACCTTGGAAGTGACAGGAGGCAGTACCACAGGCCTGGAAAAGGGGTGAAGGTGTGGGGCTGGGCCCAAGCTCAGGGACCCTGGTCTCTGTACCTGCCTTGATGCCACAGACAAGAAGCCTTATTCTGGCTAAGCCTGCCCGGCGAGTCTTTGCCAGGATGGAGTGCTAAGCAAGCAGCCGCTGTGTCAGAGACTCTGACCTTGGGAAGATAATGAGACAAGGAGAATTCAGAACAGATGAAAGCCAAGAGCACCTCCTTTATCTCCTGACAGCCAGAGAACACCTTCATGCTCAATCAGTTCCCACTAATGAGACAAGATGGGGCAAGATGGTAAAACAGCAGTCACGGGCAAACTTTTTTTTTTTTTTTTTTCAGCTTAATGATCTATAACTTAGTTAGATAAAATTGTCTTTTAGGTCAGGTGGCAACATGAGTCTGAGCATTAAAAAAAAACAAACAAAAGCAACTTCAGAATCATTTTGGTTTCGTTTACTTAGTGATGAGGTCGAAGGAAATAACAAAGCCCCTGCCTGCTTTGACTGTGCCATTTCCTGCTAGACTCTTCTAGACGGACAGCGTTTCAATACGGCTGGGCCGTGGCCAGTGATTTCTTTGTCATTCTCTTTTACAAATCCTTCCTCGAGCTGCTTTAACATCCAACAGGAATTTTAACATGCACCTGACACTTTTAATTAATTAGTGCTTCAGTCCCTCTTTCCCTGCTGCAAGTTATTACATGCCTCCTGGAGATGACACGGCAATTTCCATAAAGATTTGAATGCCTATCAACGGGGGAGTTTTGGAACACCCCCTGCACCTCCTGCTTTCTTTGCAGCTGAGAAATGGCGCCCAGGTCATGGGAGAGGGGACAGTTACCTCAGTCACTTTCATGCTCTTGATACTGTGCTAGGTGCCATAGACCAGGGTTGTCCATAAAGTATCCAGCCATGTAATATGAGAAAAGGAGGCATTTATGGCTTGCCAAGGTTATGGCACCTTACTAGTGCTGCCAATGTAAGTGCACAGGGTGGCAAGTTCGCAAACTTAATTGTCAGATTTGGGGCACGATAACAGCTCTGAGTTCCAAAACTGCTCTGAAGGGTGGACTAGGCCCTGGCATCGGTGCACAGCTTCCCAGGGGGGGTACTTCGAAGGTGACCGTAGGGATACTCAGCAGTGAGGGAGATACATGGGAAGGGATGAAAAATATAATCCAGGAAAACAAAATCAGTGTCTTTAAGACATAAGAAAGCTGTTTCTGAACTAACTTTTTGGAGAAATATTCAATGTGTTTAAAGGGGTGTGATAAGAGATTAGTTTACTGTCATTGGCAGTATCAGTGGTACATTATCTGGGTCAGAAACAGTTCAGTGCGTTCTTGAACAGCCGAAGGTAATATCATCTGATACTACTGATGTCTGCGTGAGAGCTGTTCTGCCTTCCAAAGAGGGGAAAGGCTACCCCATGGCCTTTATTCTTTGTACCTGCATTGCTCTTCCCCAAACACACACACACACGCACACGCATGCGCGTGCACACACACACACGCACATGCACGCATGCACACACACACATGCACATGCACGCATGCACACACACACACACACGCGCGCACACATACACGCGCGCACACACACGCACACACGCATACGCGCACACATACACGCATACGCGCACACATACACGCACACGCGCACACACGCACACGCGCGCGCACACCCACACGCGCACATGCACACACACACCCACACGCGCGCGCGTACACACACACATGCACACACACACGCACACACGCCACGCACGCACGCACCCACCCACCCTGGTGAAGTCATAGGTGAGCGGAAGGCGGCGCTCAGGAGTGACACATGAAGAAACCGGGGCATTTGCGGAAGCTTGAGGAGTGCAGCCTGCTTCTGCCCGGATTGCCCCCGAGACACGAGCTGGATCCCACCCCTGCACACCTCAGAGAGACGGAGCTGTTGCAATGCTTCTCTAGGTCAGTGAAACACGTCGTCTGAGGAAATGCTTCTAGAGACGGGAAAGCGGACGCTCTCTCAGTGTGGTTCGTGCTGCCTCAGCTCGGGGGTCTCACAGGTCACCTTTCATAATAAGGTGACACTGAGGCACAGCCGTGGGGACCGTGCTGGAGCCACCATTCAGTCTCATTGGCTTATAGAACCTGTCTGGGTTAGGGAAGGGGCAGGGGCAGGGGAAGGAAAGGAGAATGATGCTTTCATTGGTGTATTTGGTACCCTAAATCAAAAAATGTCTCCTCCTCCGGCAGCCACTTGACACATATCTATTATATATGTCTCTCTGACAATAATCCATCCTTTTTTCTGTGTTAAATTACTTATTCTGACATGTTAGGGTTTCTGTTTATCTCTTTTTTATTAACATAAGATAGATTTTATTGTATAAAATCCATATTCACTGTAGAAAAATAGAAAATATAAATATGAGAAAAGAAAATTACTATGCTTCTAATAATAATCATTATTAAAGTTTGTTTTATAGCTCTCTCCTCTATTTCTATTTCTATTCAACAGATACAGTTTACCAGTACACATATAAACAAAATAAAAACAATAACACAAAGTTCTTTTTGGTAAACTATTGTTTTCCACTTACCTCTATATGGGGTCAACTTCTATATCAATAAATATATTTCCACATTAACATTTAAAAATTCCACACATCATTCCATAGTACATATCTTACTTTAATTAGTTGTTGAAATTGTAGCCTAGTAGCAAATGTTAATGTTTTTCAATAAGCTAGAGTTTATGTTTTTGTACAGCTATCTTTTAATACTTATACAATTAATTTCTTAGAATAAATGTCTTGAAACAAAACCTCTGGGTCAAAGGGTAGGCACTTAGAAAGCCATTTCTATTTTTCTTGAAAAATCAGGCAGAGGCATGTGGTTTTTTTCTTGTGTTGATGGGCAAATCCTGGCATGTGCTGCCTCCTGCAGCAGGGCCCACTTCTCTGAAGCAATAATGTCCCAGGGGATTGTTTCCTGAACGCAACGTGGCTCCTCCTGGTTGTTCTGTCCTTCACTACACGCAAGACCTAAGTGGCAGGGTGCTAAGGGGGTCACGAGGAAGAGAAGTGCTAAGTCCTACAATGGACCAAACCCAACCCCAAAACACTGAAGAATAAAACTTCAAAAAAGTTACAATCTATGGGTAGGCAATTTATATTCCCAGTAGCTGAGAAAGCTTGGGAAGGTCATCCTGAAAAATTATTAGTCAGATTACAGGGAGTTTAATCTGTATTTTCTGAAGTAAGTGAAGAGTGAATTAAAATAAATGGTAATAAAAAAAATCCTAAAAGTCAAATCATGGAAAGTTGCTAAGAAATTGGTAATGAGAAAATTAGTTTTCTTAATTTTAAATCAAGTGACAAAATATATTCTTGAATATATTTTATACCACACAGTGTGGGAATGGTATTTTATCATAGGCAAAATACTCGGATGAGTTATTAAACAGGTGAGTTTTGAATTTTTGCAGAAGAAACAGCGATCAATAGAAGCTATCAATAAATCATTAAAAATAAGAGATATTAATACCAAATTGTTACCATTCATGTGTGCTAATAAAGCTACGGGGTGGGTAGTTCTGGGGAATGTCATCAACAAGCTGTTTGCTGACTCTGACTTGAAAGTGCACCACCTCACTCACAGGGTCTCATGTACAACTGGGTGAAGGTGGGGAGCAGCTGACAAACTGAAGGGAATTGGGGAGCGATCATGAGCATAACCAGTCTAGGGGAGGAGACTAGATGACAACAATGTCTTCACATACCTGAGGTGTCATCTTTGGTGGTTATTCCTGGGGAAAGAACTTAGGGAGAAGTTTGATGAAAGTCATCGATTCTTGTTTGTTTAAATGAGTAACTCTGAACAATTATATTCTGAAAATTGCATCAATTGACCATGGGGTAATGAGTTTCTTGCTACTCTATTTATTGAAATTTTATTTTCAGAGAGATTATAGAGGATATTCTGCATTTAGTAAGGGATTGGACTAGAGGATCACTAAATTTCTGTCCAAATTAAGGTTCTATGGCTTGCGATACGTGGGTCTCTCAGTTGACACTGTGCCACTCAAGGTTTCCTGTGTTGCATTCTGGCCATTCAATTGTACTTTCTAGGAGAGCTTTCAAGGATCCCCTCTCTGGTCTTCATCTTGCTGAGCTCTTAAGGTTCTATGGCCAGTTGGTAATAGTTTATAAAGGGCATATATCTATTTCTCCATCATACAAGATGGACTAAAAGTAGGTATACAGTTGAATTGATGAAATTCATCACAGCAGTTTATATGGGTACACACACACACACATTGATACACACACAAAAACGTAAGTATATGTACTCTATAACTACTTTGGGGCCACCCTGTAGAATAGATATGAATAGGGGCCTACACTTATTTTGATTTTCTCAAATAATCTAGTTTTATATTTTATTTTTTCTTATATCTGCATAAATGTTCTTTAGTGTTGATAAAATAGTCTTTGTGTCAAGGTGATTCACTTACTGATTTATTATTGTATTATGGTTTTTTTCCCACCAAATTCTTTGAATATTTTGTAGACAAAACAAAATAAAGACAGAACCAAAAACCACTGAGCTGAGCAAAAGTTGAATTTAGCAATGTGTTAGCATCACCTAAAAGGAGAGACCAGAAGTCAGGGATCTGGGGGGGCAGAGTTAGGACAGGTGTTCAAAATTTACAGTGTGGAACCAAAAGTCTCTCTATGGAGTTCAGAACAGAGAAAAGTACAAAAATCAAGGAATACAGCCAAATATCTGGTGATGCAGCAGGGTGATATGGAGGAGTTTAATTCTGCTGTACATCATCTATCTTCCCAGTGTCTTTAGGGTGTTGATTATTCTATTAATTTTATATGATATTGTCATATCATATCATATGTCTAAATGTGACTCCCTGCCCTACTAACAATTAGTCTCAGAGTTGAAAGCATCTTAGTTAGCATGTAAGTGTGGAGTACTTGTGACAAATTGAGAGGGTATAGAAAAGTCTAGGCTTTCTATATATGATGCCAAGTCCCTTTTCCTTTGTGTCTCTAAAAGGACATTTTCCTTAATTCTTAAATAATTAACAATAGAAGATATTTCTTCAGTCTGTCAAAGCCCCTGACCCTATTATCTATGGGAGCATTTTGAAATTGTATTATAGTTATTAGATCATTTATATACTGCTGTTGGTTCTTTAAACTTTGGTTTTTTTGAAGAAAAAGGCTGTGTTTTGCCAAACTCCTGGTACATAGTAGGCTCTTAGTGAGAGTTCATTGAAGAAATGATAGAACATTGTTAATCCATTGTGTCCTGGGTATGTGGTAGATTAGACCCAGGGTGGGAGGCGAAGGATCTATAGACCTATATGATGGATCTGTGGCTTTGATGCTGCCAATAACTAGCTCTGTGCTCCTCAGAAAATTCCAAAACTTTTCTATCAGCTTCCTCCAAGGAGTTGGCGTAGCCGCTCTCTTCTAGATCAACTCTATGGTCTATTTTCCTTAGTGACATTTAAAGCCATTCCCCAATCACCTATAATAAATGACTCTCTAACAAAGAAAAAGGACAGGTGGGAGGAGGCAGGGCTGAGAGGTGGTTCTGCTAAGTCAGGGACAATGGACAATTTCCAAATCCTATTCCTTTCTCTTGTAATCATCAGATAACTTTGCCTCCTCCCAAGTTTTCCCTTCCTAATTGCTTAGACAAATACTCAAAAGACCTTATTTTTCATTCTTTGAGTACCTGTCACTAATGTCAGGGAAAGGTGACTCAGCCTTGTGCTGCATGTCCTGCAGAAAGAAGCTGAGGTGAAGATAAAAATGGGACCGCTCTCCAGACATTGATTTCTAAGCCTTTGTTTCTGTAAAGAGGTTTTAGCCACCTGGATAAGAGCTATTTTTTAAAATCTCCCTTTGTAATTGCACCTTCTTACGGGCATGATGGATGATCAAGGTGACAGGCAACATCTGCCCCTGACGGCATGTTATGTTGTCCTGCAGAGAGGCAGTGCTGCCCAGTGGACCTCTCTAGGCAGGGCGAGTCAGAGTGTACAAGTTCTAACCCCAGCTCTGTCCTTCAAACTTGTGGGATGACCTTATGGAAGTCATTGAACTACTCTGTAGCTCTGTTTTTAATATCATCCATAAACATGGAGGAAATAACAAGTTTTCCACCGTTAGTGGAGGCCTAGCTAATAAATCATTGAAACGTGCTTGGCAATAAAATGCTCTGCGGAAAAGCAGAAGACTAACAGCATGCAAATGGACTAGAACTTGCATCTGCCCGGGAAAAGTAAACTTTGCTCCAGCTCGCATGAGACTGTATGAACATGTTCTCAGCTGAAAACCGTGGAAATGATGAGCTGGCCAGGGTGGGTCTCAGCCTAGCTTGAGTTGAGGAATGTGGCCCCTTGTGTGTCATATGTGTCCTTGGAGCTCTGATTGCACCACAAAAGAAGAGAGTCTGAACTGAGATGCCAGTTCAGAAAAGTCATTGCAAAGCCAGGGGGGCAGATAGTTTGTGGAAGGAGGCAGAAGGAGAGGGCATCCCATTATGGTGAGCTATTTGTGGGATCATCCCTGTGCTGGTATGACTATGCCTTGAAGGCTAAAGCCCAGTTTCTCAGACTGAAAAGACTGCTGCCTCCGTAGGTTTTATTAGTCCGATGAATGACCCCACATTGAATGTTGATGTTCAAATTTCTTTCTACCTCAGTGCAAGGGTGCGTCCTCTTCTGCCTACTTTTTCAATATGAATTCCATTCATCTGTCACCACCCCCTTCTCTAGCAGTTTCTTTCAGCCACGGGCCTTTACCTCTGATGACCCTGGAGTCCAGGGAGCCTGCTTATTTGGCCTTAGCACATCTTGGTAACCCTGATGGCAGCTTGCACATACAGCACCTCTGTGCAGATCAAAAAGGCTCCCCACCCAGAGGATGAATAAATGACAAAAAACTCTACCCACTCTACTCCAACCCCCTTTCTCCCATGTGCTCCCCACCTCTTCTCCTTGTCTACGCTAGTCCCCAATTTTAGCACACAAATGGCCAAGTTGTAAGCGAGGCTCTGGGTGCATTGTTTTATCCCCTCTGGTGCTCTTGAGGGGTGGCTGTCCAATGTTCTCTGGGTGCAGATGCTCAAGGTCATCTCTCTGCAAGCCCAGCTTCCCGAGGGGCCTAGGCCAGTGTCTCCCAAGTCTGGGGGACTTACATGGGAGATTGTATCTACAGGGTGATAGTCCCTCATTCTTGCCATCATTCCTGTCAAATCCTCACTGGTCTTTCTAGTGTTTGTGAACTGTGGTTTGGTTCTCCTTATTCTCACGAACAGTTTTGTTGTCATTATAGAAACAATGCATGCTTTTAAATAAAAGGCACAAAACAGAAAATGTAAATCATGCAGAGTCCCAACTCCCAGCCCATTTTGTGTGACTTTCTAGACTCTTCAGTGTTGTACACACATGCATGCCCACGCACACACGCAGTTATCAAAATAGGATTATACAAAATGTATATTTCGTATGCTTGTGTTTTTCAACATGATGTTCTTTGTCAAGAATGAATAGTACTTTTCATGCTTGTTATTAAATATGATTGGAGTGATTTTGAATAGCTATGGAGTGTTGCTTTACATAAATATGCTAAAATCTATTGCCAGACCCCTGACGTTGAACATTAACGTTGTTTCCAAGTTTCTGTTCTGGAAGATGAATATAAACGTAAATGTATCTCCAGTTTATCAGCTTCTCTTCATCTCCATTGCCACCCCTGATCCAAGTGACCACGCTCTCTCATACGTGACCGCAGTACAGCATGTCACTCAGCATGAGCTAGGGTCAGAGTGCTTAAGTTTGGCTCCTGGATCTGCATCTTATAAGTACGGCCTTCAGGAAGTTATAGAAAGCTATATAGAAAGCATTTGGAATATTGACTGGCATGTAAGAAATTTTCAGTAAAAACTAGTTTTTTTAACAACTTGCTTATCACTTGCCTCCACTCTCACCTGAATGTGCTCTGTTCTCCACATGGCAGCTAACATCCCAGCCACGTGCTTATGAAGCTGAAGTTTGCAAGTACTTGAATGCACATTGAACATATACAGTGTAGCTTCTATCTAGATTTAAAAGGGGACTCAAGTACACATAATGTTCAGGAAAGGTTATTTCTCTCCCTACGCTTCCGAGAAAACTGAAAATTAATATTTGAATTACTTTCCTGACATTCATAAGGTCTTTGAAATGAAGCTGTAACTTGTTTTTTCCCTACATTTTCCAAATATTATTCAACACATCAGCATAATTTGTCCCCAAATTCATTCCACCTCACACAGAAGTGTCTTGATGAGGTCGTGAGGAGCCCGTAGTGATTCACTGAGAACTTAGTGCAAGGAAGCAGACCTGATTTTATCTGATAAATTCTTTAGAACATTAAGTTAACATCTTGTTCTTTAAAATATGTTCTCTTTGGTGGTGATAATAATTGCAGATGTGCATGGGCTGAGCTTGAATCATTTAAGACCTTAACATTCACAAATAATGCCCAGTGGAATTTAATTCTAAGATTGGCATTTAGGCAGTAATTCAAATAATGAAATCTTGTTGTGTTTCTAGAAAATCAACAACCAAGAAAGCAGCTTGAACTGTGTAGAGATGATTAAGTACAGGCATTCTCTAAAGAAGAACATTCACTCAGTTAAGAAGGGCCATTAGGAGAGCATTTGGGGGTTTAGAAGGTGTGAGCAGTTGAAGAAACATTTCTTTGGAATGAGTGGGGTCATGGGAGAAGTTAGAGTCTAATTGTAAAGTGTGTCAACAAAGATAAGCCTGCGAGAGCAGTCAAACAGAAGGGCACGTGTAATCGCACACCACATTTGTAATTTAGGGTAAATGGCGAAACAAAGTGAGCACACAGTGCAGAACATAAGGAACTGAACCTCATCCATGCTTTTAACAAAGCTCTTCTATCAGGAGTGGTTTTTATCGAACTTTTGGCAAGTTTCTTTCTAATAACCTCAATCTCTTGTAGGGTTATAGCATTCTTTGGGTTTTGAAGAGTTGACAGTTTTTGAAAAATGAATCAAACTGTTAGAAAAATAGGGCAATTATGAAAATTATGCATAGCCTGTATTTTACTTTTTGTTAGGAGCTGTGTGTGTGTGCATGCGTGCGCATGTGTGCGTGTGTGTGCATGTGTGCGTGTGCACAGGTGTGTGTGTGTGCATGTGCACATGTGTGTACGTGTGTGCACATGTGTGTACGTGTATGTGTATGTGTATGTACACATGTGCATGCACGTGTGTGCACACATGCACACACGTGCATGCACGTGCATGCGGACATGTGTGCGTGCGTGTGCACAGGTGTGTGCGTGCATGTGCGTGTGCACATGTGTGTACGTGTGCACATGTCTGCGTGTGTGTACGTGTGTGTATGTGTGTGTGTGTGCGTGCATGTGTGTGCATGTGTGTGTGTACGTGTGTGCATGTATGCATGTGTGTGTGTGTGTGTGTAGCAGAGAGGCTATCATTGGGGTAGGCTAAAGGTGAACACTCCAGGAAATTTGGAACCAGCTATTTTGGTAAAGTGCAGATTAGATCATTTTAGAAAAGGAAAAGGTAAGATTTAGATCAAAAGAGCCATTCTTCCATTTTTCACATGGAAAACAGCTACAGAGAACTTAAAGACTGCTTTGAAGTCACACCACATTTGTAATTTAGGGTAAATGGCAAAACAAAGTGAGCACACAGTGCAGAACGTAAGTGATGTATCATAGACCTGTACACTTGAAATCTACGTAATTTTACTAACCAATGTCAACCGGATCAATTTGATAATAATAATAATAAAAGAAAGAAAGGCATAAAAAAGAGATAGCTCACCGGCTTTAGGTATAGTCAATAAGATTTCAAATTCTGATTTTTTGGAATAAAGCGTTTAAGAAAAAACAAGGATGATGAAGAAGAAGAAACATGGCAAAACTCTTTCCAGTGTAAGCTGTTTAGACTAATTTTAGGCCCATAGATTGTGTGCGAATGTTTCCCAAGCAGCTGTAGCCTCTGTTCAGACCCCTGGGGCTGGGATTCTCTGCCTGCCTTGCTTCAGCAAGAAACAGGAATCACATTTCCAGGAAAAGAAATGGAGGGAGTCTGTGAGCTGGGTATCAATGTAGAGACTTATTTTCACATGACATTTATTTTCTTCCTTTCTTTGCTAATACATGACAGTGAATTGAAAATTAAATCCCCACTACCTTTGAGGAAAAGAAAACTAGTTTTAGGTTGATGGGGAGGCTTTGAAGTAAAGGGCCCACAAAGCCTACAGGGAAGGGATAAAGGAGTGGCATGTACCAGAGGGGCAGGTGACTGAGGGTAGCAGGGCAATGAAGCAGCAGAGATGTAGGGTCTCAGGGAAGCAGTGAAAACAGCAGGGTTCTGCGCCAGCCCCTCAGAGTGAAGGGGACTTGGGAGCAGGGGCTGTGAGAAAGAAGCCTGCGGGTCTGTGGTCCCAAGAGCACTGAGACTCTGCTTCCCACAGCTCCAGCTCAGAGACAGGAGTCCAGAGAGAACAGGAGTTACAAGGTTCAGTGGGGTTGATCAGGCCAGTCTTGAGAAGAGGCTTTGAGTGACAGGCACGTGCAGAGGCTTGCAAACCTTTCAGGTGAGTTTCCATCCTCTGCACCAGGGGCTTAGCTTGGGCTCCCTTTACTCAGAAACTCCAATGAGGGGTTTGGTCATTAACAGCCAGTCTCACCAGGGGCCTCTGGGACTCACTGTGGACAGATGCTCTCTCATCACCAGGGCACCAGCAGCTCAAGAGGAGGTGGGTAGATCCTGGACAACTAGAAGAGTCACAGCGGGGTCTATAGAATGTGGAAGCATTTTCCTTTGGATTTGGAGAGACTGAGCTGAGCTAACTCGACTCCCTAAGTTGCAAGAGTGGCTAGTGACATCCCACCCAAAGCAGAGGAACCCCAACTCTGCAAGTGTCTCAAAAACCTGAGATAGGTACTGACTGCCTCTTTAAGTCACTTGGGTATTTCCTAAATTCATTGGCTTTCAGGACCTGAAAAAGTGGCATTTATAAAACTACAAATAAAGATGAAAATTTCATTATTGTATCACAATGAGGCAGGATTTATCCCAAAGCCCCTGCTGCGACTTGGTGGTTGTGCAAATCTCTTTATAGCATCTGCACTAAAGATGTAGAACTTGGGGAGACACAGTGCAAGCCAAACAAATGTTGGTCTGGCGTGTAGCTCCATCTCCTCTACTCCTTGACCTTCTCTCCACCACTCATCAGATTGGAAGTTGCTCCTAATTCATGGGCTTCCATAATAACTGCTTTTTGGTGAGATTATTTATAAACTTTCTAGATGTGTCTATTACCTGCAGTAGAAACAGGGTGGGTGTGGGTATAAAGACCCCCCAGACACACCTGATTGAGCTGTCTGTGGTTATATTAAGTAACCAAAATGGTGAGCACCAGTCAGTCACAGATGTCACCATGAATAACAAGAGGTAAAAATACACCGATACAGCAGCATATTCTGAATTTTAGAGATTCTGTATATTCTACAGGGCAATTGATGTCTCCTTAACATGGCAAGTGTACGAAGAAGATGGGGCAGCTATAAATCTCATGTGACCTATAAAACACAATCAATGCCATGTGTGGACCTTTTTCTGCTACTGATTCAAACTAACCCGCTGGAGACGTACTGGTGCAAAACAACCAGAGAAGTTTGAATATGATTTAGTTATTAGGTGATATTAAGAAATTATTCATTTTATTAGCTATAATAACAATATTGTGTTGGTATAGGAAAGCTTCTTTATTTTTTAGAGGTGGTCGTTAGAGTACTTAGTGGATAAAATATCGTGTCTTAGATTTGCTTTCAACTACTTCACCAGATAAAAAGATGCAAATATAGAAAAATGGTAATTATTATTTAATGTAAATCATGCATTTGTAGAGAGTAACTCTACCCTTCTCTTGACTTTTACTCATATTTTTAAATTTTCAAATAAAAAAAGTTTTAAAAAGATACTAACACTGATTCTCAATGCTTGCTCATGTTATTTTTCTCTGATTCACTTCGGTGCTACCCGAATTTATTCATTCAGCTATCTAGTAACCATTACTAATTTGTTCATTTACTCGGCCAACCCACAAGATTTAATGCCAGCTATCCCCATGGACAAAGTGCTTTTTCTTTTCCTCCTTCAGGGTTTAGAGCTCAGACAGTGAGTGACGTTCTTCCCATTTCCTCTCCTAGGTTTCCTTCTATTCAAATAAACTACCACGTGGAATTTATTCCCACAGCATGTTCTTTTTGAGTGGGGAAAGAGGCATGGCAAAATAAAAAAGATAATGAACTTCAGATGTGGGTCTGAATTCAACTTCTGGCTCTGCCATTTTCTTGTGATGTGACCCCTGGGTCCATGTCATATCTTCTGAAACCCTTGTCAATAAAATAAAGGCAATGCATGGTGAATGCCTGGGGTGGCAGATGCTGCAGGCACCCTGCGTGTATCCCACTGGGACTCGTGTTTGTGTAGGAACCAACAGCTTCCCAGTGCAAGTACCTGTGACACTGCCTGAAGCCTCTCCTTAGATACAAAGTCTTTTCTTTCTTGTGGTTCAATTTCTCTTATGCTGTCTCAAAATGCTAAAGTTTATTAAATATTTGAAATCTGACGTATGGTTAAGGGAGAAAGTGGGAAGAAGAAATTGGGAAAAAACATACAGCATTGCTCCAGAGAAGAGGTCGTAACTGACAACTAGGATTTGGAGATACTAGTCTGTAGAAAATCTTAATAAGTACTTGGAGAAGGGGTTTAAACCTCCTGCAGTTATGTAAGGTAGGGCTACGGTGATTTTCCTTTGGGATAAGTGACTCTGTAATCCTGAAAAACTTGGGGGCATAAGTCACACAGTTTCCAAAAAGAACACATTTGTCATGACTCAGATGATCTAACTGTGGAAATTCTGGAACCTCCCCAGTGGGTCAGTGAGGCACAAGCATGTTTAGAGATAATTACTCCACCATAGGAGGTGGCCTCAAATCCATTCTAGTGTCTAAGGAAATGTGATCTCATGGGTAGGGCAGAGTAATAAGCATTTCTAAAAAGTAGGAGCATTCTTTGTTCTTCTTTCTCAGGGTTGCTGTGGTTATTCTAGGTCTTTCATGGTTCCATATAAATTTTACGATTCTTTGTTCTAGTTCTGTGAAAAGTGTTATTGGTATTTTGACAGGATTTGCTTTGAATTTATAGATTGCTTTGGGTAGTATGGACATTTTAACTATATTAATTCTTCTTATCCATGGGTGCCAATGGGAGAGAGTGGAAAAAGTATCCTGGCAGAGAGCTACTGCAGCATTTGAAACTGTAATAGCTTTTGCAAACCACAACTCTCCTTCACTTCTCAGCATGTTATGCAGCTGCACATCATGCAAACCCTGACTTTGTGTGAGAGGTGTAGGGCCTCAAAGCAAGCTGAAATCATTCATTTTTCAAGAAAACTGCACACAGTTTGCCAGTACAGCATCATCTACTAATATAGATCCAAAATCATCCACATCCACTTCTCCTGATCCTGTCCCAGCTACATCAACAGATCCTGATCATCTACCTATAAACTCTCTTCCTCTACTATGTCCATTTTAGATGTGTTTGTGTGTGCTTTTTCTAAGTTACTTGAAATAAAAACATTATGTTAGTGAAGTTCATTAATTTCAAAAGTTTATTGACTGCCTTTTAACTAAAATTGCACACTGCATTCACAAAGTTGTTTTTATGATAAAACTGTGTTAGTTAAGTTTTAAAAAAAAAGAGTAGCAGCATTCTTAAAGAGAATACCCATGTGGCTCCAGGAAGTACATGTAATTTAAAACAAAACTCCAGTAAGCAAGGATGTTCTCCCTTTGTAGATTGGGGATGATAATAGTACCACCTCATAAGGTTGTGGTGATTATTAAATGAGTTTGTGTATGTGAAACACTTATAAAAATGATGTTTGGAACATAATATGCAATATAAGATTTGAGTAGTTACTATTATTATCATCCTGCCTGCTAGGTGAGGAGTGTGTGGAAAGGAGGGACATTTTATTAAGGTCAAAGACTCTGGTCCCATTGGGAGATTCCATTTATCAGTAAAATGGAAATTTAGAAGTAAAATATTATAATCACTGAAATTAAGAATCCAATAAATGAGTTTAATTAGAAAATTAGACAGAGCAGAAGTGAGGATTAAAAAACTAGAAGTCAGGTCAATAGAAAGAGAAGGGATGGAAAATACAGTAGAGTGCATAGAATACATATGGGATGTTGTGAAAAAGGTTAATTGATGTGCATGCAATTGGAGTCCCAGAAGCAAAGAGAGAATTGTCCAATGAAACTTGAAGAAACATAAAGAAAACCACACCTACTTATATCAGAGGCAAACCACTGAAAACCAAATACAAAGACAGTATATCTTAAAATCAGCCAGAAAATAGAAAAAAATAATTATTTTCAAAGGAGCAACAATAAAACTTCCAGCAACTTTTCTATAGTAATGGTGGAAGCTAGAGGTCCGTGGAATATCCATGTCTAGAGAAGATGTCCTTAATAAAAATGAGGATATTTTTTAGATGAACAAAAACTGGGGCTATTAGTTGCTGGTGGATCCACACCAAAAAAAGTACTTGAACATGTTTTCCAGGTGGGAGGAATGTAATCTCATATGGGAAACATGGATATGCAGGAAGGAATGAAGACTACTATAAGAGATAAATATGTAGGTAAGTATACATAAGGATTGATAATTTGAAGCAATAGTAATATTTTGGGCATTCAGAATAGGTTAGATCAATTGATCAATCAATAGATATCTAAAGTTATGTAAAGCGTAGGGGGTATAAATAAAGTTAAACTGCTGTGAGGCTCTTGTATTTTTTGGAAGGAATGGTTAAAGTGTTCATTGAAAGGAGATTGTAATAAGTTAGTAATTCATGTTATATTCTAGAAAGTAATCACTAAAAAATAATACAAACATTAAACTAATAAGCCAATAAAGCTGTGTTTGGGAGCATGCCCATCATACTGTTAGGACTTACTGAAGATAGGTGTAGCGTCAATTGTCAGTAATCCCCACTGGGGAGGCGGAGCTGTGCACATGCACCTGAAGTTGTAAGGAAGCACAACACTTCCATTACCTTTTCCAAATACATCCTCTCATCATTTTGTCAATGAATCTTGGCTTTTTCCAGTCCAAAGGTGGGAGGGGCTAAGGTTGTATAATTGATTGACAAGCCCTGCACAGATGGACTAGGACTTTTCTAGACTGAGTAGCAAGAACGTGCCCTTCTTAGCCTACACTGAGAAAATGGGTATGGCAATCACATGTATTATAATAATCTGTTCCAGTGTAATGTTCTTAGTTGCTCTCTCCTCTAGGCATGCTTGTGCAGTGTGCCAGTAATACAACCAGGCCCTTGGATTTTCCTGCTAGGATCATCTGCACTAAGGTGAGACAGTGAAAATTAAAAGGCCACATGTAGGCTGACCAAAGGTACCATTTTAAATGGGACAGAAACCAACGGTACTGTCCTGTTTCAGATGGTATGTCTGGTCAGCCTAGTCTCACTGGGCTAACTTCAAGGGGTCAGTACCTACCGTTTGAAATGGGACAGTACCATTGTTGCTTGGCCCACTTAAAACAGGATGTCTAGTCAGCCTAGCCACATGTGATCTTCCATTTGCAGAGTAATTTAAAGCTCATCATGTGTTTTTCATATTTACTACCTTATCTGATTCTCATCATTGCCCTGAGAGTTAGAGAAGTTAATGATTGTTCTCTATATTTTGTATTTGGTTAGTAAATTTCAGAATACCTAAGAAACTTGTCCCAGGTCTCACAGAGATAGGACTCCTAGGTCACTTGTTAGGAGTTTCGGTTAAAGACCAAATGGGAGAAGAGGCTTCAACAGTCTCATTGAAATACAACATCACAAATGTCCTCTTGACTCCTGTTTCCTCACAGGTCCTTCAAATCCTAAATGAAGGGGAGTTTCCTGGTGGTGTAGTAGCTAGGCTTCAGCGCTGTCAATGCTGTGGCCTGGGTTCGATTCCCAGCCAGGGAACTACCCACATTAAAAAAAAATCCTAAATGAATGAAATTCAGCTATAGTTCTTTTTGCAAAATTGAATTAAGGATCCCTATGAGTTTGTAGTTCCATGTTATAATAACTAGTTTCTCCTATCCATTTACTGTCTTTGGTAGTGATTCTTCCACTTTAAAGTTCTGTTTTCATAAGATACCTGCTATTGGGCATTTACAATTTACAGAAGAATTCCTACTGATTATGGCAACTTTGAATTTATAATCCCACTCTTAGAAATAAATAGTGTTAACATTTTGATTTATATATAACATTTTAGTTTTTTTCTGTCTGTACTACCCATACATTTTCTTACAAATTTTTAATCATATTTTTGTAGTCAATTTTTTTTGTTAAAAATATATGAACATTTTCCCATGTCCTTAACTAGTCTCATACAATGTTACTTTAATAATATGAATGATAAAGAAAATTGCATCATATCTTACGTTATTGGACGTTTTTTTCCCCCAGTTTTTGCTAGTAAATCGTGAGGCAATGAACATCTTTGTACATAAATCCTTAAATCTTTGAATAGATGTGTGATTATTTCATCAGGACAAATTCATAGAAGTAGAATGTCTGAGTGGCCAGCATCTTAGTCCATTCGGGCTATGATGTATGACCAAGTGCTACGGACTAGGTGGTCTACAAACAGCGGAAATTGATTTCTCCCAGGTCTGGAGGCTGGAAGTCCTGACTCAGGGTTCTGGCCAGGGCCCTCTTCTGGGCTGCAGACTGCTGACTTAGCGTGCGCTCACACCGCAGGAAGAGGTGGGCTGGCTCTCTGGCCTCTTCCAGTGAGGCCACTTGTCGCAGTCAGGAGGCCCTGCCTTCCTAATCACTTTTCTGAGGGTCTTACCTCCTAATACCATCGTATTTCAGATTAGGTCTCAACGTGGGGATTTGGGGTTGCGTTGGGTCATACACATTAGGTCCATAACAAGCAAGGAGGTAATTCTTAAAGAAAAGAAATCATGCAGATGGCCAAATGGGCCTTCAGAACGGTAGTACCAATTTCTTACACATTTCGATCTAGTGTTCTGTGTGTTTGTTTTTTAAGTTCTTGCCCTAACAATCTTTCTCATGGCAAAGTTCTACATTGATGTTCATTATTTTCTCTATGAAGTAATCATATGAGAGAAGTGAGGTGATATTAAAAGAACAAACACGAAAACCTGTTTTTTTGTCTCCTACTTTTGGATGTCTTTGTGAAGCATTATGGGGAATTGGACATTTCCCAGGCTCGATGACCACAGTCTGCCTTTTACCTCTCTAGGGTTAGTGCTTCATGATCCATTCAAATTCTGAAATCATCGGAGAGCTCATGTGAATGCAGAAAACTAACAGATGCCGAATACGTACAGGGTCCGGCAGAAGTAATGCCCGGTCTTGAGTTATGATTTTATTTCAACATCATAACCATACCTGCTTATGACTTTACAATAAAAGGCTTGGTATAGGTTACCAGCTCATAAAAGGGGCGTTATTCTTGTAACCATAAGCAGGTATGGTGATGATGTTGTAATAAAATCACAACTCGAGTCCGGGCGTTAACTTCTGTCGGACCCTGTATTTTTTTTACTCTCTGTGTCCTGCACAGCTCCTGTAGGTCAAAAGCTGTAGTTCTCCCAAGTTACCACTAAGTGTCAGGCAGGGAATAGTCAATCGCACATGTTCTGCTTATGTTTTCAGACGTGCAGCCTCTTTCAAATAGGAATGTTTGATATGAAAGCACATTAAATAAGCATGCAATGATTTTCTGATCTACTTCTCTTTAAATCCTGGAAAGAAAGCAATGAGTGGATGCACCTCTCTCAAATTTGAAAAACAAATCTTTTGATCCACAAAAATGTCATAAGCTTCTTGGCCCCTTGTTCAGTTATTATACTTGGTATTTTAAACACTTAAAATGATACATTTCTATCATTTTAAGCCACCCAGTTTGTGGTACTTCGTTAGGGCTGCCCTAAGATTTGAACAAAACTTTTCTTTAGAATAATAGAAATTGGTTAAAACTGCTCAAAAGTGTAGCCATTTACAAACTGGGGAACTAGTTCAAGAGTTTGCTAGGATTCATGACTCACGTGGGTAACATGCAAACAAACATATGTTCAGCTTTTCCACATAGCACTAGAGGACATTCTTTCTGATTTGTTAACGAATTGATTTAGTGATGACATACAGGTTGCCACCAGAAGGTCACAAATATCCACAGTCCTATAGAGGGTCCAGAATGGTGGAACGTCCGCTTGGTGTCTCTTTAGATTTGCTTGTCCACGTGCTAGCATGTCCCTGAAGACAGCGAGGCCCTTTAGGAGGCCTCACAAGGCCAATTTTGAATGCTGATGCCTGTGAGTCATGCCCAGACCAGGTGCAGTGCTGGGATCACGTCACACCATACACCACATCTCGAGTACAGATTCCCACTTAGACAATGTCCCCCAAATATCCATCCCTTGGATGTGATTTTAAAAGAAGTGAGTTAGGAAAATATTTTGTGGAGTTAAAACATGTTCATTAATTTATTCAATACATATTTATTGGGTAGTATGACAATGTGTTTGGACAAGAAAATTGAAAAAGCATGCTGCTATTTTAGAACAACAGCAGAAAAGAATACAGGCTATACCAGAGAGACTGCTGTGTAGCCACACTTTGTAACTTACCGGCCTTGTCACTTACTCAATACATACTTGGTAACTTGCTGCCTAAAATTAGTTGTGAGGACTAATTTAAGGATGAGATAGCACCATCATTTTAGATGGATAAAAATTGCTGATAGTATTGTGTTGTTTTATAATGTCATTGTGGTCTATGGGTTTTCCAAGTGTTGGTGTGCAAGAAGAGAAATCGATCAGACTCCATTTTCTGAGCCCCAAATTGGCTATTTCTTGAACAAAAAAATAAATGAGTATACCCTTAGCTCTAGACTTTGAAGAAGAAAGAGAACTCCCAGTTTTTCCCCTAATGGGAAGGTTGTACGTCTCAAAGATCTGGAATTCCTTTAAAGGAGCCATACAAATCTGCATTCTTACTCTAATCCCAAAGCAGCCTTTTATGGGGCCTCACCATGTGTGAGGTCCGAGGTGAGTGAAGCCACCTCTCCCTCACCACAGCCCTGTGACAAAGAGGCTGATGGGAAGACCAAAGCCCGAGGCTAGTAACTCACCTGGTTCTAACAGCTGGTAAATGCTAGAGTGGGGACCTAACAGGCATTCCTGCTCCAGGGCCTGTGCCGTTTATTGTGCACCTAATGTATGCTGCGAGTGCACGCGAGGATTTGGAGCTGGTATTCTAGCAAGTCTAACAAGTGCAGTGCAGATGTACGTCATTTCCTTCTCCAGGGATTTCTCTTTCATTTAGTGAGCTGTCTCTCACTCCCAATGTATCATCAGCAGTTTACTGATTACAGTGGTTTATGAAGTTAAAATATCAGGTGCACTGGGAGTGAAATTGTGTGTGGGCCCTTGACTGAAAAGTTGATGATACTAAATCTTGCATCTAATTTGTTCAGACTGCATACAGTTCATTCACAAAGCAAGAAGCACCATCTGACTAATGTTTTGCACATCATCGTTTCACTTCCAAATGTCAAGTACAATTTTTTTTTAAACTGTAAAGTAGTTAACGGCACACAAAAAATCCTTCCAATGTGTTACAGTCGAGGTATTCACAGGCACATAAATGGTAGCTGCATCTTACTTTTCACATGTTTGACAAACATGGTTTTATTACCAAGTTGCAAATCTCTAAAACTGACCGTAATTTCAAAAGGCTCCCATGCACATTTCTTCACAATGGGTCTCTGTGCAATGTACAAAGAGTTGTATGATTTTTTTTCATAGTTGGCAGGCGGGTTTTCTGTTCTTGTTTAGGTCCCTTTTAAACCAAAACTGTCCTTTGCATTTTTCAATCCCTGTGCTTTCTTATCCATTATGTGCATTGATTTTCTGGCTTTAATGGAACTGAACAAGTTGATCGCTGACTCTTAGAAAAACATTTCCAATCAAACAATGCACATTTTGTTCGTGGGAGCAACATTGTTCTCTAAACACTAAAGAAGGTATTTGTTTCGGCCAAGACATAGCTACAGTTTTATTGAAATAGCAAAATTTGATAATTATTGTTCTCTGAACTGACGTTGGTCTATAATTTGTCTGCCAGACACATATGGGGTGGCAAACACCTTTCTTTATTCAGGCTTGCTTCCTTCCCTAAATCTGGTGTCTTTCTCCTCTTTGAGATAACTTTCTAGTTGGAGATGTCTGTATTTATAATGTGAAGGTCATGCAAGGTCCATAGGCAGAGGCCCAGGTAATTACATTTAGGTCTGTAGAAATATGCCAGAAACCTGAATGAGTCTTCTAAAAAAAAAAATCTCAGTAGTGAATGATCCCATCATCCCTTCCCCGGGACTGTCCTATTTCCATTAGCATTCCACCTGTGCTTATTTACCTGTGTTTAGCACCTGATTTTTAAAAATGTCTCCCAAGTGACAGTGAAAATAGAGAAGGGAGTTATTTTCTCATCGAAGATCATGAAAAGAGCTAGGGTGAATGAAATCATTTTGTTCTCAGCATTACCAAATTTAGGACTGAGAACAGCCAATTTCCTAACAATTTAGTGGATTTATTCTTCCAAGTCAAAGAGCACATCTCAACTGTCTTTAATGCAAAGTTCTTAATGTGGGGCCCAGTGCACTGGCACTCAGTAGCTGTGACTGACTGACTGACCACCCTACAACTGTTTGTCTGAGGTTGCCAAGACGGTTTGGCACACATGTCCTCAATTAACAGATTGGATAGTTGCTAATTATCTGGATGAGGGAGTTGGCTCCCTGAGCTTGCGTTTCTTTGCAAACAGAAAGAAAAGATTCCACCACAGTGTTCTGAATTATCAGAATTTGTTCCTTGTGGCCTGCCAGGGTGTCACACTGACATCTTCTCACAAGTAGTTTTTAAGGTGAATTTGGAATTTAGAAAATTAACCTAGTGGACTAAATAAATGACTTAGTTTTGAAAGTGTCATATATCTGAGAGCTCTAATTGTGCTAAAGACTTTAGAAATGCAGGTTTTTGGGAAAAATGTTATTTTCAGGATATTTTATTATTTTCATGGTTAACTACTGACAATTAGTCAGTAGACTGCTCACCTGTGGGTTGTCCATGACAAGTTGTTTGGCTAAACTGACTTATTTTGCCACCCAATGTACTCCTGTTGCCTTCCTATATCATGGCCCACCCTCGTCAGCAATACAAGCTCATTTGACATTAACACAACAAAGTTGAACTGCAAAAGAGAATTTTTAGCTAAAATACAGACTATATTGTATAAATATTAACACTATACAAAAGTTGCTTACAATTCCTTTTGCTTTTAATTCTTACTATAGACTATTTTAAAAACATATAATTCATTTTGTTGAAAATACAATATAGTGAAAATCTTACTTTGATGACCAAGACTCTTGTTGAATCCCAGAGACTTCAATTTCAACATCAATTTTCACCATGGACTGCCACAACTGTGTTAGAAGATAAATGATTAGACAAACTATATACCAGTTTCAACCTCTGAGAATTTTTTCACATCATAAAACATTCAAAAAGAAAAGACGAATAACAAAAACAAGACAACTACAATAAAACCCACATAGAATATTAATTATTAAGCCACACTTGCCAAGATTGAAAATGGCCCTTTTACTTCCTAGTTGTGTGACCAAGGGCAATATTTAAGTCTTCTGATATATAGTTTTATAATTTATTTTTGAGTTAGACTGTTGCTTCACTGTAAAGTTAAACCTGAAAATATCAATCTTTGTAAAGACATTCACATGCCAATCAGAATTAACCACTCTATGACCCCCAAATGCACTGTGTGACCTTTACTTAGATGTTGATTCTGTTTTGTCTCTTGTGGTGTACATGATTACCCATATCTGAAATCTGAAATTAAGACAACATAGTAAACTTTTCCTATAATTAAGCAAGTCTTCCCTACCCAACATTCATTCTTATCTTGGCCAAAGACTTCCAAACTAAATCTTACACCGACAACGTAATTCATATTACAAAATAGGCAAAATCATTACTAAGATACATAGAAAAAATTTTATGTGTCTTATTTTTTTTTCTTTGAAGTTCTAGACATTTCATAATTTATGTGAAGCCCAATTAGACTATTAACAGTGTAGGTGCTTCCACTATTCCTGACTTCCAAGTTATCTGGAGAATATCTGACTATCTATTTCCCCATGAGGGACACCAGAATGTTAAACTATGTAAACATTCATATAGGGGTTAAGGAAAAGTCAATATTCACTTACCTTCAATCACCAATGTTGGATGTGAAAAAGCTTCCTTAATTAGATAAAAGATAAATGCACAGGCTATGCTTCTTACAGGGACCTAAGTAGGAAACAAAGGAAACTAGGAAATTTTTAGTGACAAGGAGAAAGGGCTGTTAGTGTTTAGAAAGAAAGTAGTTTCTACTTAGGAAAAAATAAAGAAGGAAAATCTTGTTGTTTACAAGTCTCCTGACCTTCAGCACAGCCATGACTAATTCTGTTGGAATAATAGCTGTTTTCAATAATCTTTGTCTTTTTGTTATCATTCATCCATAATCTTTCCGTGCTCCTTCAGAGAAATCCAAACTCTCATATCCTTAATTGTATGTATGTTTCCATCAGTAGTCAGAAAATTATATGTAAGACCTGTATCAAGGTGTTAAAGCTATCTGAGGGGAACTTAGCAATTTCAATAACATTCTTACGGACTAACGTGACACCCCCAAAATGCCAAAGCTCTATTTACATGCCAAAATTCACTCTGTAAAGTATTTTTTGATGCAGGGTTGGATTCTTTCTTTACTTTTTAAAATTCAATTTAACCAGACAACAAAAATATAAACAAACAGTTTATTTATTTCTCCTAACTTCCATCCCCCACCCTGGCAACCATCAGTCTGTTTTCTGTATCTATGAGGTTGGGATTGTTTATTTATTTATTTATAGGTTCCACATGTAAGTGAAATCATATGGTATTTGTCTTTCTCTAGCTGACTTACTTCACTTGGTGTAATGCCTTGGAGGTCCATCCATACTGTTCCAAATGATAAGATTTCATTCTTTTTATGGCTGAGTAATATTCCATCATACATGTGTATATCAAAAGTGATATATATATCACTATTTCTTTATTTATTCATCTATCAATTGTTAATGCTTCAATAAACATAAGAGTGCACATGTTTTTTCAAGTTAGTATTTTCATTTTTTTGGATAAATACTCAGAAGTGGAATTGTTGGGTCATAAGATAGTTTTATTTTTAATTTTTGAGAAACCTTCGTTCTGTTTTCCACAGTGGCTACACTGATTTACATTCCCACCAACAATATACAAGAGTTCCCTTTCTCCTTATTTTTGCCAACTCTTATTATCTCTAGTCTTTGATAATAGCCATTCTAACATGTGGGAAGTGATAGTCATTGTGGTTTTGATTTGAATTTCCTTGATGATTAGTGGTGTTGAGCACCCTTTCATGTACCTCTTGGTTACCTATATGCCTTCTTTGGAAAAATGTCTGTTTAGGACATTTGCCAAATCAGATTTTATTTTATCTTTTTGCTATTAAGTTTATGAGTTCTTTATGTATTTTGAATATTAGCCTTTTATCAGCTATATGATTTGCAAATATTTCCTCCCATTCAATAGGCTGCCTTTTCATGTTGTTGATGGTTTTCTTTGCGGTGCAGAAGTTTTTTGGTTTTATGTGGTTCCACTTATTTATATTTGCTTTCTATGCTTTTGCTTTTGGTGTCAGATTAAAACAGAAAAAATCACCAACCAATGTCAAGGAATTTACCACTTGTATTTTCTTCCAGAAGTTTTATGGTGTCATGTCTCTAATCCATTTAGAGTTAATTTTTGTGTATGAGGTAATGATTCAGTTTTATTTTTTTGCAATTTCCTCAGCATTATTTATTGAAGAGACTGTCCTTTCTTTATTGTATATTCTTGGCCCCTTTGTCAGAAGGTAATTACCCATATATATGTGGGTTTATTTGTGGGCTCTTTATTCTATTTCATTGATCTATGTTTCTGTTTTTATAACAATACCACATTATTTTAATTAGTATAGCTTTGTAATATAGTTTAAAATTAGAACGTGTGACATCTACAGATTTTTTTTTTCGGTCAAGATTGCTTTGCTTATTCAGGGTCTTTATGGTATCACAAAAATTTTAAGACTGTTCATTTTATTTCTGTGAAAAATGCCATTGAAATTTTGATAGGGATTGCACTAAATCTGTAGATTGCTTTGTGTGGTATAGACATTTGAGCAATATTAATTTTTATAATACATAAGCATAGTATATCTTTCCACTTATTTTTGTCTTCTTCAATTTCTTTCACGAATGTCTTGTAGTTTTCAATATGCAGGTCTTTCCTCATCTTTTTGGTAAATTTATTCATAAGTACTTTATTCTTTTTGATGCAATTATAAATGGGATTATTTTCTTAATTTCTCTTTCTGATAGTTTATTATTAGTGTATAGAAATGCAACAGATTTTTGTGTATTCATGCCCTCTCTGGCTCCATGTTACATATAGCCCCCAGGGTCTCAAGAACACAAGTTGCTCCACAACATTAAAAGCAATAAAGTCAACAAATATGAGGGCCAACCAGTGAGGTAAAAATGACACAGGTCTTCATTGATGGGCGGTGGTGTTCTTCCTGCCCCAGGCAACAGAAAAATCTTAATACTAGCCAACACCTACGTAGGTCTTATTCTGTGCCATACATTGTACCATGACTTTGTCATCTAATACTCCCAGTAACCCAATGATATAGGTGGTTATTTTCCCATTTTATAGAGGAGAAAACTCTTAAAATTTAAAGAGGTTCAGGAATTTATTCAAGGTCATGAAACTAATAAAAAGCGAAACTGAGCCTAGAATGCAAGTCTGTCTTATTTTAAGAACTTGTATTTCACTGAGGTTTAATGAAGCTGGAGGGATTAAGAAAAAAAAAAAGACCAAGGGCAATCACTTAAGCTTTCTGTACCTTAATATCCTCAAGTATAAAATGGAGATGATGAATATTGTACCTATCTCATAGGGTTGTTAAGAGGATTAAATGAGTCAATTAATGTATGACTTGGTGCAGTACCTGATACATCATGTATGAGTATGCTAACATCAATAAATGTTACCTATTATTAATTAGGGATCTTTTAGTTCTTTTTAAAATTTATTTAAGGTTTAAACATAATATGTCTAGCAAATTGCCCAATGTAGTATAACTTAGTAACTTTAATTTGAAAAATACTTTTAGAAAACCACATTTTAGAAGGTTCTTGGCAAGTTTTAATTTCTAGAAGAGAAAATATTATTGCTTTATTTTGATAAGCTCTCCAAGGTGGACCTCTTAGTTAAACAAGTAAGGCTTCCTGAAGAACACTGAGAAGCTGTGGTTAACACTTAGTGTGCTTAGAGACATAAGCACAGAGAGCCCATGGCTTTCAGTAGGGGAAAGATGGTAGTCCTGAAAATCTTAAGATTTCAATAGAAGTTCTGGCACTCCACACACGTTAAACATTCTAGATCTGAAAACTGGGTTGGGGACTCTCAGTTTTGCTTTCTACAGACTGTACAAGCTGCCTTTAGCTGGGGGTGGGGGTGGGAAGTGTAGTTCTCAAGAGAGAATAGTTCAAAGTGTGGGACAAACAAGTGGGGACCTCTTGTCCAGACAGTGGCTAAAGCTTCTCTTGACCTTGCACCTGGAGAAATCAGTGTCCAGAACAATAGTAGTGATTCTGGATAGACACTGATTCCACATTTCCTGGAGTCCTCAGGTTTAAAGTAACAACCTACAGAGATAGCAATAAGGAATGGGCTCTTTAGTGGACCACCTATTAATAGATAGGGCACAACAGAAGTCTAGAGAGGTCAAGTGGCCTGTTAATTTTGCCCAGGTAGCCCATGATAAAAGTAAAGCCAAAACTCTGGTTTTATAACTTTTCATCAGATGCTCTTCCAACTTCCTTCCATGTACTTTTAGAAATTTAGCTATAATGATGCCTGTAACTCTTAAGAAAACATAGTTAGATGCTAATGTTGCAAACCTGTCAGGTTGCTATTACACATGTTATTTTCTTCAGTGGGGATGTGCTTGTGTCTGGGTAGAAGCTACCTGGTAGGGTGTAGCTTCAGGGAAACAAACCAAGAGCTATACATGGCAGTGTCTGGAATTTGAAATACGCCTCGGTCTACTCCTGCTCTCTAGTTATACCACTTCTATTTCTGTGTACTGACAAATGCAGAGGACACTGAAGGAAGCTTCCTATACACTTTCGAACCACCCGATATACAGGAATACAGAGGGTGCTTTGGAAGAACTGTCTCCCTGTAATTAGGGGAGGCAAAGGTGTTTCCAACATTTCCTCCGGAGGGATGGAAATGAATATCTTGAGCTTTCCCCTTCAGCAAAGACTGTCTGTTAATACCCAAACTACTTTCAGATTTATTATGACAAGTGCTACAGTACTATGTTCAAGGAAGAATTTTGGGATGCATGCCTTGGAAACTTTTTTTTTTGTTGCCCATCTGTTTTGCTTGTCGCAATTCCTGTTTGTTTAAGATGTACGTGTGCCAGAAATGTGGAAAGAATGTGTGTAGCGACAAGTGCTATCGAGCCATTTTCACACTGGACTTATGGGAAGCATGTGCTGCCCATCTGTGAAGTTCTCATTTCATGCAAATTTAGAAAATATATTCTTATGTCATGTTGCCTTAATGCCCAGGGGTAGGATGGAACATACATGAGGAGGAGGGAGACAGGGAGGAAATAACCTCACTCCTAGTGACAAGGTGGCCTTGCTATGACTAAAGGAAAGTCTGAGATGCATATTATTTGTCAAAAAGTAGAGAGCCAAAGGCAATTATCTCTCCAAGAGTATGGTATGCAGTAAAACAGTATGTCTTCAATAAGATTGATTTTTAATCTATGAATGAGATTGTAAAAGCTCCTCTCTCAAGAAGCTTTGAATGGCAGAGAGACAGAGTACATGCTTATCTGTGGCTCTTTCCCATCTTCTGGAACATTCTGTGATGATGGCCTCAGATATTCTCTGAGTTCTGAAGCAGAACATTTTTAAGGAGGACATCAGTGTGTTGTCAGGTTAGTAAACATTTCTGCGAGGTTGTTCTCTCTGGACCTGTAAGACTATGATTATTCTCATTTCTCTCCTTGTACCAACTTAATTAATAAGCAGGTTAGACTGAAGTCACCACAAGTAAATGGGGGAAAGAAACTGCTCTTAAAAACAAAACCCCATGGACTTAATGTGAACCGGAGAAGCTACCAGAAACCTGAATGCCTATGGGTTGTCCTCACACTGGGTCAGGCTAAGGGTCTGATGTGTTGAGAGTGCTTGCCTCATCAGTGTCCCCTTATTCTGGATGCTGAGTGGAAATGACTCGTCATGTTTCATGCCAGTATAACCGTAACTATTTAAAATTATCTAAATCTAGTCTCAGTTTTCAAGACAGTAACACAATAAGAAGTTGAATATAAATTTTATATGACTAAGACAGTCAGGACTCTAAGAAACAGTGACATTCTGGCTACCCAGGGCTAGTGCTCTAAACTTCTAGAAGGGATAAGCAGAAGACCAGGGTGGGTTCCATGGATGTGCGACCTGTGTAGTCACACAGGGCTCCATGCTCAGAGGGTTCTGAGCTTGGTTAAATGCTCTACTGTCACCATCTTGAAGTTCTTAATGAATTTTAAACAGGGTGCCCTCATTTTCATTTTGCACTGAGCCCCGCAAATTATAATAGGTAGCTGATCCTGTTGAAGACAAATGGAAGCAGATATGTGCAAACTGAAGCAGAGCTTGAGAAAGAAAGTTGAGATGAAAGATCAGACCTGACGAACAGAGGGGCTGAGAGTAGCCAAGGGCCTGCTTCCTCCTCACTACATCATCAGTTCTCCGTGTCCTCCACATGCAGGGGAAACCTGGAGGTTGTAGCCATGTCCTCCCTACCTTGGCTTCTGGTGCTTATCTTCACAGTCATGGACTTTTCTTCATCACTCCCAACTTGGTCTTGGATTTTGCTGCTGCTGATTGTCTGGAACTCCTCAACCCACTCTTCTCTGTTAAATGTTGCCCCCTGACATGATGGTGATATTGATGGTGGGATGGGGGGTTGGAAAATTCAAGAGTCTTGTCTGGGTTGTTAAGTTTCAGATGCCTATTCATAAGCTAATGGAGGTATAAAGGAGGTGGTTGGATATAAGTAACCAGAGTTCAGATATGTTCAAGGGTCCCATAACTGAAGTTTCCTGTATCTTCTCCCTTTGCTACAAGGTGACACAGATATAGCTTAAAGATTACCCTTCATGAAAATCCAATTAAATTCTTAGCTATCGTCCTCTTTCATTTGTCCAGGGAGGGAGAAACAAAAGGATCACTTTATTCTTCTACTTCTACTAACTCCACTTTGGTATAATGATAAATAAGTCACTAGGTGACAATGGTGAGCTGGGGGTATGGCTTGAGATAGAAATGAATACAGTTGCACCTCGGTACTCATCATTAATTGGTTCTGGGAGGCATGACGAGTACCAAAACAACAAGTACCAAGCAAAGTTTTCCCATCAGGAATAATGTAAATTAATTTAATATATTCCCAAACCAAAAATACACAGAATGACCACAGACGCTAAGACAAGACTGCAAGGGGGTGTGCACAGGGTAAGAGCTAGTGTGTAACTAACTCATGACCCCTGTTTTGGCTGGAAAGAGTAGGAAGTCATGAGGCAATCAACACTGAGTTCTAGCTTGTGCATCAAGTACCAAAAGATGAGCACTGGGACAAGATTTTCACATCAAAATGCTTTCGGTACCAAATTTGATGAGTTTCATAGCAGTTGAATACAAGATATGACTGTATTACAATGCAAAGGAGTAGCTGGAGATAACCCACTGACCTGAGTGTTCTTAATTGCCTAGACTTAAGAGGCCTTGACTCTTGCACCGGCCTGTGGAGTTTGGCTCATGATGGACTTGCTGCCCAAGAGTGGGGCAACTAGCTCAGTGCCTGACACAGTCCAGGAACTCCATAAATATCTGTTAAATCAATGCCATGCCCTCAAAAAGGTCTTTCTCCAAATTGAATATAGGGTAAGTTACCTAGGGTCACTCAGACCCTCGGGAGCTCTCACCGTAGTCACAGCCTCTGTCTCCCTAAGTGCAAGTTTGTTGCTACTATTGTTCATACTTGTATTACTCATTATCAGTTCACCTCACATCTGTGCATGCTGGACACACACACACACACACACACACACACACACACACACAGAGAGAGAGAGAGAGAGAGAGAGAGAGAGAGAGAGAGACAGAATGAAAGAACAATGGTTAAGAGGAAGAAACACTCCTTCTGCAAGGAGCTAGTTAGGTGTGCTTTTATTAAATATAAAGCAGAAAATGGACAGACTAGAATGGTACATTTTTTGGTTCACAGAATAAATAGTATGTATTGGTAAAGCCAAGTTGAGACTCTACGTAGAACTCAATCTTGTTCTGCACAACTATTTGTGAAGCACTGCATTCCTTCCATTTAAGCCAATGCCCCAGGCATAATCCTCCATTCTTTCATTTCTCAAAATTTAGTTTGCCAGCAAGCCCTATGGGCTGTACTTCTAAAATCTCTCAAATCTCACTGTACCTCCATTCCCATGTCCCTCGTCTAAGCCACCATCATTTCTTACCTAGACTTTTGGAAAAATCCTCCTACTTAATCTCCTTGCATCCACTTCACCCGCCACTTAATGCACTTCCTATACACCAATCATGGTGATCATAACCACCTGTGCCTCAGTTTCCTCATGTGTAAAAGGGAAATGGTAACCCTTATAAGGTTCTTGTGAGGGTTACACAGCTAAGAAAAGGAAAGCACTTAGTCTAGTGCCTGACCCAATCAGTTAATTGTCGTTACCGTAATTAAACCCTTAAACAGCTTTCTGTTTTGCTTGACATCTCTAGTTCCCTCATGACATATGGCCAGAGAAATTTTTCTGGGGTGTTAATCTGCTTCTGTCATCTCGAAAGCTCCCCATTGCCTTCAAGATAAACTCAGATTTCTTAACCTGAAACACATGTTTCTTTGGGGTTTGTCCCATGCCCACCTGTCTTACCTCACCTTTTCCCACAGCTTGTTGCCCTTGTCGCCATTCCCTGCACACTGACAGCTGCACCTCTTCACGCCACAGCCACCTTCAGAGCCAGTTCCCAACAGGCATGACGTACTCTCTGAGTGTAGATCTTTGCAAATGTCTTACATCTGCCTGAAATGCCTTCCTCTTTTTTTGCAGCACCCCACCCACCATATCTCCCCATCACACACACACCAGGTTCCCATTCACATGGATAAATCCTTAGCATTTAGGACTTCACTTAGTAAATTTGTGGTCACATCCAGCTTTCTCTGAACCCAACAAGGCTGAGTTAGGTTTGTCTCTGGTGTTTTCTCCTAATAATGTCCTTTATAGACAGGGTCCAGCAGAAGTAATGCCTGGACTTGAGTTATGATTTTATTGCAAATCATAACCATACATAGTTATGGTTACCCAGATAATGCCTCTTTTTATGAGCTGGTAATTTATACCAAATCTTTTATTACAAAATCATAAGCCTTTATGGTTATGATTTTGTAATAAAATCATAACTCAAGTCCGAGTGTTATTTCTGCCAGACCCTATACACCTATGGTAGAACTGATAATAGGATTGGAAATAGAAATCTCAGTTGAGGCCAGAGGAAATAGAAACAGAATCCCAAAGGAGATCTAAAATGTAAAATTTACAAGGAGATAATTGAGAAATGGTAATTTGACTTTTCAACCCCTTCACGTATATTGGAGTTCTAAATGAATTAAGAATTAAAGATTAGAGAAGGACTGGGGGGAACACTCCTTTGGAGAGGGTAGTGTTTAAGTTCAACATTCTGCACCTGAAGTGGGAGATGGAGGAGATAGAAGAATTGCCAACAGAAGAGCATGTCGTGAGGAAGGCGTGTGCACAGGTTCTAGAATCTGGATTCCAAGGGTCTTGTCTCATTACTTGCTGTGTGACGTTGAAAGTCACTAGGGTTTAAAGGACCAAGTTTACTTAGAGCATGTCAACGGTTCTTTCAAGTTCTGATATCCCCAATTCTCCAGTTTAGGTAAAGAGAAATTCACGTCGACAGTTGCTCTACACCCAGAATGAGATAAGTAGAATGGTTAATTGATTATTTTCATTTTGCAGGAGAGGGATAGAAGCTTGAGTTTCTGAGAAGACAAGCTTTTAGAACTGACGCTTCAGTTTGAGCTCAGTGATTTGCATGGCTTTTCCATCAGCAGTGGCTCGTGTCCTCAAGCTGTCTTTTACTGCTTGGAATCCCCTTGTTGTAGGTTGAACAGTGGCCCCTCAAATGGTATGTCCACAACATAATTCCCAGAACTTGTGAATATGACTTTATTTAGAAAAAGGTCTTTGCAGATATCATTAAGATAAGGAGCTCAAGAAGAGCATCCTAGATTGTTTTGGGAGGCTCTACATCCAACGACAAGTGTCCTCATAAAAGATACACAGACAGAGGGAGAGATTAGAGTTGTGCAACCCAAAGCCAAGGAATACTTGATGTGACCAGAAGATGGGCAAAGCAGGGAGAATTCTCTAGAGCCTTTGGACAGAGCATGGCTCTGCCAAAACCTTGATTTTGGACTTCTGGCCTTCAGAACTGTTGAGAGGACATATTTCTCTTATTCAAAATCCCCCAGCTTGTGGTAATTTGTTACAGAAGCTGTAGGAAACTAATATGCCTCCTGTGATATTCTTCTGAGCAGAACTTATATTCTGGAATCATTTTTTCACTGTACCTCAGCAAAGCTCAACCCTCTGAGTGATATTCCTTACAGACCCAGCTGGGTGATATTCCTTACAGATCCAGCTGGGTGAGTAGATACACCATCCAATAAATCAAGGTTTATTGGAATGTCTGATAATTGTAGACAACATTTGTATTTCTCTAGAGACCTTCCTGTCTGAATGAAAACAATACACCATTTTTATAATACTTTGTATTTCAAGGCATTTTAAAGAACATTATCGCATTTCTCTAACATAGCCTATTAAATAAATGAGAGATATTTTGTCCACAATTAGGAAACTAAGCAATAATAAAGTGTACCCAAACAGTTAAGACTGGAACTCCTATCTTTGGCTCAAAGGTATTTAATGTTCTTGTTGTCACAGGACCAATGGAGAGATATCTTGAACACAGTAGCCTCTGATGCCTCACAAATCTTAATAGAGAGGTAACTATCTATGCTGATTACTTGCAAAACTGTCAGCTATTCAATAACTAACCCTCGGTCGATTTTATGAAAGTAACTCCCATCTCACTTAGAGGGAAGGTCAAGTTCTTGACCAGGTCTACAAGATCTGGCCCCACCTCTTACCGTGGCCTTGCCTCTCTTGCCTCAACTCTTGCAAACCTCCCATCACTCCCTCTGCTATAACCATCCTGCACACTGCTATGATGTTGGCTAGACCTGCTCCCACTGAACTCTTGCTTATCCTTGGCCTGAAATAGTTACCCTCCAGTTATCTTTATTGCCAGCTCCCTCATTTCTTTTCACCTTCCCAGTGAGATCCCCCCTCAATTCATTCTAATTAAAATGGAATCTTATCCCCACCCCCATTATTGCTTTCCTGCTTTAGTTTTCTCCAGATCATTATGTATTCTACTGATCCTTGGAAGATGAGTGAGACCACAAAACATAAAATTAAAAATGGGTTGGAAAGGACAGAATTAGGTAGAAAAAAGTCATGAACAAAGGAATGGGAAATGAAAGTTCAGAGTTGTCCTGCAGCCAACATCAAAGGCCAACTAGGCATTTGGAAGTTTCTGGGTCAAAGGATGTGTGTTGCTCATGGCCAGGGCTGTGATTCCTGTGCAGGAGAGGCAGGCAGTCAGGTGGGGCCTCCGGGTCCTGCTCTGGCTGCCTCCAAACTGGAACATCAATGACAGCCTGGAAATATCAAATATCATGACAGCATCTCTGAATGCAAAGTAAATGATGACTTGGGAAGGTGTTTTTTTTTTTTCTTTACAAGGGAAAAAGAAAATGTATTGGCAGAGTTGATGACCACTGCCTAAGATCTTCTGATGTAATTAATTAGGAAGTTGGTCTCTGCAACTCCTGGTGTGATTTGGTGGCCACAAGGGCAACTGTCACACCTGCCTGTGGCAGCTCATGTAACTCCTAGGCTAGTATTGCAGCTCACCCTCTCCAGAGCACTCACAGCTTTCTCAAAGCAAAGAAAATGGAAACCATTTTCAGACATGGAGTATGGACGTTGTAAACCAAGTCTTACCCAGAGAGGTGTGTGCATGTATCGGTATGTCTGTGAAGTTCGAAATGTTATCCTCAGGACTTTGATACAGAGTTTAAGGCTGACAGTTAGATAGAAGTGAAAAATAAGTGAGTTTCTGCCATCTCGATCATATGATTAGAGAATAATAAATAACTGTGTCCTTCCTTCTGTCCTTCTGTCCTTCCATTTTATCCCATGAGCAAACATCCCAGTCATAGTAGAAGAAAGGACACTAGGGTCTGACAAGTCACATCCATGGGTCTGGCCCAGAGCTCTGCATTTTTACTTTCAAAGCAGGTGTGTTTAGACAAGCCTCTAGCCTCCCACAGTCTGTTTCCTCACCTTACAATACTGCTCATCTCACCTACCTCCAAGACGGGTAGTAAAAACCCAACTTTACCATGAACATTAAAAAGGGTCATAGTGCCTGCTGGACAAGTCAGACTATCTATTTAAATTCTGGCTCCACCTCAAGCTAAACACTCAAACTTCTGCTGTTCAAAGCCCATGAGACTCAGTTTTCTCATCTACAAATTGGGGGTTATAATAGCGCCTTCTTCACAGAGTTGTTGTAAGGATTAAAACAACCCCCAGAAGCTGCTTAGAACATGTGCAGGTAAAATGCAAAATATGTAAATACTGTAACAATCATTATTATCATTACTGGTTGATGAAGTGTTACAATTATTTAGGATAGGTCTTGTCATGGAGAAGGTGCTCAAGAAATATTCGTGGATAAGCTAAACTTTGCAATTAGCCACTTCCAGCCCAAAGCACTTCTTCCTTTTCTTGAGTATTCCAGCCAGAATGAAGTCTATATCGAGTGTCAACTAGACCGCGATAGATGAGGTGTCAGAACAACCAGTGGACTGTGCTATTGAGGATTCATGTTGGGGAGTAAGTATATTGGGGTGACAACACATCGACCGTTCTAGAAATGAAAATTTTGGAGAACCACATACATCTTCTAAAAGAATGAGGGACTTAAAGGGACTAATGTAGAATTCAGGAAGTACAGGCAGGTATGTGTGCCTCCCAATAACTCTACAGATTGGCATGATCACACATTTACATATGAGGAAACAGCGTCTTAGTATCCAAAAGCGAATTGCTCTGGGTTCAAGTTCAGGTTTGTCTGACTCCAGAACCCATATAACCACACATTTAGCAAGATAAAGCCCCAAGCAAGACTAAGACCCCTGCATTTAAAGTGCTTGTCTGTGTAACTGTGGGTGTTCTGACAAGGATGTAAATGGTGGAAGTTAAGACAAAATGGAAAGGTCCAAGTAGGAGTCTGCTTGTGACTGGAGGAAGTCCCTACTCCAAGGTACAGAGGAGAGAGGTCACATGTGGGGGTCAGGATAGGCCTTATTGTGAGTAAGTCCTGAAGAGATACTTGGTTTTACTGGGCAGAACTGTGGGCAGGAGATGGAGAGAGAGAAAGAGAGGCAGGTCAGCTGAGTCAACAGAATGCCACATGGGGAGTCACTGAGACTTAGGTTTTTCCAGCTCTGCCACTTGGTGGCTCTTTGAGTGGGCAAGTTACTGATCTCTGCCCTTCTGTTATGGGGGGATTGAGAGAATCAGAGATTATGCACATCCAATGTCTCCATAAATTGGGCTGTTATTATGATGTCTCCAGGTAGCTAGGGGTAAGAGACACAGAGGAGAAAATATATATCCTACTTAAGGACATATATAAGAATAAAAATAACTTAGGAAAAATAATTGAAATAGCAAAACAAGAAAGAAAATTTATCTCTACAAATACACACACGCTAGTGCATGAACATGAACTCAGACACGTAACAAAAACACAGAAATGTTTTATCGGTGTCGGGTGTGGGCAGGGCTGGAGACCATTTGCACGTTTAGGAATGAAAATGTCAGTGCTTTGCCAACCGCTTTCTTTTTTCCATATCTGGAGACCCACCAGGACAAGAAAAAGAAGTACCCCCCCACCCCAATGTCTTCAATTTTTTTAGTCAGACATTAGCCAACTCCCATGAAATGTGGGCTCTGGTCAAAGGGGGCTGATCCCAGAAATGTAGCATATTTCTCACGGCCACAAGACTAAAAAAACACACTCCAAAACAAGCGGCACCCCCCTCAAAAAAAAAAAAACAACATATTGCCATCCTGCAAAAAAAATCTAAGTGTGCTGAAAAAACAACAACATATGGCTGGGTGGGGTGTGACCAAAAGGAATATAGTTATCACGTTTTGAACATTCCTTTTACAGACTTGAGTGAAAAGAAATTTTCTAGGACAGAACGTGGAGTTGTCCCAAAGCCTGTCTTTTTTGAAAGCACAATTGGGGACAGGAAAAGCAGAGGATTTGTTCCAGGTGAGTTACAGCTGAGAGCCAGGAATGGAATCTCACCCTTGACCCAAGAGTGTGCTGCAAAGAACCAGAGCAGGCAGGGGGGTAAGAGAGAAGTTCGGCTCGCTGCTTTGTAACCAGAGTGCTGTTGAGATTAAAATAGAGAGCAGGATGACATGTACTTGAACATGCTCATTATCAACACCAAAGTCACCATATACACTGACAATAGCTCTGGGGTGCCATCATTATGTACCTGGAATCTAGGTTTCATTTGAACGAAACAAAATCAGCTTCAAGTGCGGTGCTCCACCGGGGAGCTCTATTGTATAACTGTTTCATAACTCAAGGTGATGTCACACTGCAAGGCCAGAGGAGTGTGGGGAAATGAGTTCTCAAACTTTGGGACTTTCGCCATTTGTTGAAACCTGGCCTCTTTACCCAGTGGTGACAGGAACCAAGAGTAACCTACAACTGAGCCTCTCTCTGTAGCTTGGTATCTCTATGGGTCATTTTTTATTTTAGTAGGAAATTACACAGCATCTCTTTTGGACCAGGCCTGGAGACAGATGCACAAGAAAGATTCTTGCCTCTAGTGAGCTCACGGTATAGGAGGGAACAGACCTATCATTAAACAGATAATGAAAATTAACTACTTGTAGCATGATTACAAGCACCAACTACAATTCTGATGTATGTATCAAAAAAGGAATGCTCTCCATTTTAAAACCAATTTCACCTGGTTCTTGCTTCTTTTCTGTTCCATCCCATCTCCTGCTTGGTGATAGAATAAAGAAATTGCACTTGCCCGTTCAAGGTAGCTCATTATCTTCGGGTATAAACAGGATCTTTAAGATAAACACAATCTGTTCTGGATACATACCATTTCATGGAAGTTGTCCTTGTGCATTTGGTCTGCTATAACAAAACACCTAGACTGGGCAGTTAATTAGCTAAAGTTTATTTCTCACAGCTCTGGAATATGGAAAATCCTAGATGAAGGCCCCAGTGAAGTTGTCTTCTGGGGAAAGTCCTCTTCCTGGTTCACAGTGTCCTCATGTGGTGGAAGGGACTAGGGAGCTTTCTCAGGCATCTTTCATGAGGGCACTGGTTCCACCCATGAGAGCTTTGCCCCCATGACCTATGCACCTCCCACAGGCCCCACCTCCTCATACCATCATCTTGGGTGTTAGCTTTCAACACATGAATTTTGGGGGGACACCAGCATTCAGACCATAGCAGAAGCTAAGTATAGTCACTTCTGGATTCCCTGCCCCTGACTCCCGGCCTTTCTCCTGTCTTCCTCTGCAGGAGACTGATTATTTTGAATAGGAAGTGGGAGCAGGTGGTTGAGGGCAATACTCAAGGACCATTTGTTTTGTTGGAGGAGGAATGTCTGATGCCTACTTGTGATGTCTCTGCAATCAATTCCCTATGGTCACTGTACATCCTGTTCACAATCATTGAGTGGTCACCCCTTTGGACATCATGGACTTAGTGGTGACTGAGGCCTAGACTTGTTACCTGTGATTTCCAAGTCCCATGCCAGGGCTTCTCCAGTCCCTCGGGTCTCCTAGCACTTTCACATTCCCTGTAGGGGTCCTGAAAATACTGGCTGTGTGACTGTGAATGGGGCTGGAGTCTGCCCTCAGGCCTGCCTGGGCAGAAGCGGTTTGCAATCACTCTGAACCACCCTCTATGTGGCACTATCTTCCTCTAAACATAGAAATCCTCTGAGAGGCTTGAAATTTTCTTATGCTTCCATGATGTCAGGACAAGTTTCTCCTCTCTGAATTTCCTTGGAACTTTCCGGTCCTTCCTACCTACACAGCCCCACACCTTCAGCACCAAGGCTAGGGAATGCTCGGTTCCTGTCTCTTTGGCTCCCTTATCTCACAGGAAGGGTTTTCCCTCTTCCGGGAGGTCAGGAACTGCTCCGCTGTTGTGTCCTGACTTAGATGGAAATGGCACTCCAGTTCTATGAGGCACCATTTTGGAATGGTCACAAGACAAGCAAACACAAACAAACAAACAAACAAAACACACTGTAAAATACCTCACGAGGGATTTAAAAAATAAGGTCTCTTTAACAGTGCCACAATGGATCCAACTTATTGAGGCAGGTGCCATACCAATTCTAAAAATATAGTGTTTTATCCTTGATTTCTGCCCCAAAGTGGCATTCGGAGATAGCTGGAAATGAAACCATTTAAAACTGAAACTATTACTACACAACTTTTTTCTCAAGGTAGTTAGGAAGCCTCCTGTTACCTCCAGAAGCCCAATGCCTTCAGCTGCATAGGGACTCTGAGAGTTTTAACATCACAACTTTTAGTACTAAAAATTTGCAATGTTTGAGAAAAACATGTTAGTAATATATTAAATTATTATAATGGTGTCAGGTCACAATTTCTACATTCTTCAATATAACCTTGCCTTTCCCCTCAAGTCTAATTCTTTTGCTCCTGAATCTGGGCAGGGTTGTGACTGCTTTGACCAACAGAGTACAGTGGAAGGGACACTGTGACTTTCCAGGCAAGGTCGTAAGAGGCCGTGCATCTTCTGTCTTGTCTGCTGGGTCACTTATGTTTCCTGAGTTCCATGTAGGACATTCAACTGCCCTGAGGCTACCATGCTATAAGGAAGTCAAGCTACATGGAGAGGTTAGGGGAAGCACCCTCGTCAGCAGTCCTAGGATTGGAGTTATCCTGGCCCAGGCACCAGACATACGAGTGAATGCACCTTTGCATAAATCCAGCCCCCAGACATCAGGTCAAACCCAGGCTTTGGGTCTTCCCACCTGCTCTCCAAACTATCCTTACTTTCTCCTATCCTAATTCCTGACCTACAGAATCTGTAAGCATAAAAATGGTTGATTTCAACAACCAAAATTAGATCAATATGTGATATAGCTTTAGTAATTAATTAAACAATAACTTACGTTTGCATATTTTCAAAAGTGTGTCAGTCAAGGACTTTAGGAACCAGACTCTCTTTATTGAATCTGATAGTCAAAAGTGAGAGTGAATCACTGAGCTATGTTTCATCTAGGGAGGAAGGCAGGAAACACCTTATGTTTCTGCGAATTGCATATATCAGAGTTTGGTGCATGAACGTTATGTAGAATTTTGGACAATTTGGTTTGGGGATAACCCAAGTAAAATACCAATAATAACTAAAACCAAATGAGCTTTGGTAAGAAAGGGGGACTATAAATGGCATTTGGGGGAGGTCTCAAGTAAAGATCTGCAGAAATTACTAGAAGTAAGTGCATGTTAAGATGCTTCTAATGAAGAGCACAAAATGTACAGAGCAAAATTTCACTCATGAAGGTTTGACTAACGTTTCCATTAAGTTGAGGAGATTTACCATGTATTTGGGGGAGGAGGGCTCTGCCTTGGCCCATGTGGAGCTTGCTCTCTGACTAGAGTTTGGAAGCTCTATATTCTGCAGTCACTGATTCTAACTCCAGGAGGGAGCTGCCCAAATCAAGAGGACTCTGCTCCTGCCTCTGGTGCTGTGTCTCACGGAGCATTTTTATAGACATGGACTAAGGAAATCTGACAGACCAAGGATATACACAGTCTTGGGGATCAGATACTCTATTGATTTTGTGATGTATATGAGCCCTATAAGACTTTTGGGAAACAAAGTCTGATCCTAACAGAACTGGATCCAACCTAATTCAATGCTAAATTAACCCCTGCAATGTGAGAGGCAATGACCATGGTACTGAGGACCCAGCGATGAAGAGGGAATGCTGTAGATCAGGGGTGTCCAACCTTTTGGCTTCCTTGGGCCACATTGAAGGAAGAAGTGTCTTGGGCCACATATAAAGTACACTGACACCAATGATAGCTGATGAAAAAGGTCACAGAAGTATCTCATAATGCTTTAAGAAATTCTGTGAATTTGTGTTAGGCTACATTAAAAGCCATTCTGGGCTGCATGTGGCATGTGGGTTGGACAAGCTTGCTGTAGATAGTAGAAATGAATAATTTCACTAGAAAAGGATTCCTGTACATATCTTAGGATAACATTTATTACATTGTGCAGCAATTGTCAACATATGTGTCTGTCTTCTTAACTAGGGAAAACATTGCCTAGCTCATTTTTCTATCCACAGCACCAGCATCAATTTTGGCTCAGAGAAGGCATGCAGTCAATGCCCTGTAAAAATAGTGGAACCAGAAGTGAAATAACAGAAAAAGAGGCATCTATACAGCTTAGGAATTTTGCAAGTCAGAAACCTGAGAAGTGTCGGAAGCTCTTCCTCCCGTTCTCTAGACTCCCACATCTACCTGCCTCCTAAGCTCTATTTCTTCCTCCTAACTTCCTCTGCTTGTCTGTCCTCCCCAACTGCTACTACTGTGAGTGACACGCTGACCAGCTTTTCCCTGGACTGGTGTCATAGACTCCTAACTGGTTTCCGTTCTCTATCTCGCCTACCTCTAGTTCATTCACCACATTGTCACAAGAGAGATGCTTGTAAAAGGCAAATCTGCTTATGCCATTCCACTGCCTAAAAACCTTCAAGATCTTCCTTTTGTCTGTAGGATCAATTCCAAACTACTTTGTATAAAATCCAAAACTCTGATCTGATCTACAGCCACGTTTTGAGGTTTGTTTCCCGCGTACATCCAAATTCTTCCTAACGCCTGGTCACAATGATTCCCTTTCAGCTCCACCAACGTTGTGGTAAATATGTGTCTCTTTGCAAGTCCTGTTCTGGCTATAAATCCACTTCCTTCCTCTTCCTCCCCAGCCCTATCTTTAATATGTCCTGCAAAGTCCCACATATCCTTCAGCACTCACTCAAGAAGAGCTGGTCACCTTCTTTGTGCTATCATTGTGCTTTTACTCTTTCATGTAAAGAGAGCAAAGCTTCAGGTACAAGATGGTGATCTATGGTCTGAGGCTGCCTCTAAGATTTACCCGCAGGGTGACCACGGCCAAATACTTAATGTCTTAATACCTTAGGTTTTCATCTGTAAAACATACCTTCTGGGTCTTGGGGGTGGGGGAGTCTGACTTTATGGCAGCCCCAATGCCTACCTTGCATTTTGCTATGGTTTGGCCAGAAGAAGGCTCTATCAGATGTTAGGAGACTTGGCAGAGAGTGAGGGTCTAATAGGCTCTGGATCCACAATTTCAAATGTGTGAGGATGAGTTTTCTCCACACCAACTAGAATTCTCAGGCACCAACTGAGCATCGTCCTACCACTCAACTCAATTCTGACACTGTCTACCTGAGCATAGCATCAGGTCCTACAGGTGAAGAGCTCCATCCTACAAAAGTGCCCCATCCCCACTTAAGATGCCAGTTGCAAGCCCAGGTTTCTGACAGACTGGCCTCCTCCTTGGGTTTGATTAGTTCACTCGAGTTCCTCATAAAACTTTATTCACTAGATCACCAGTTTATTATAAAAGGATGTGATTCAGGGCAGCCAGATGGAAGAGAGGCACAGGGCAAGGTACGGGGAAAGGGCACACAGCCTCCATGCCCTGTCCGTCAACGCCAGTCTCCCCAAATCTTCGTGTACTCACCAATCTGGAAGCTCTCTGAAACCTGTCCTTTGGGGTTTGTATGGAGGTTTCATTACACAAACAGGATTGATTCAATCATGGATTGTAACACTGCAACCTGCTAATCACATGGTTGGCTCCCAGGGCAACCAGCCCCCATCCTTGGGTGAGATCCAATAGCTACCTCGTTTATATAACAAGACGCTTTATGCTTTCCTCACTTAGGAAATTCCAGGGGTTTTAGGGTCTCTGTGCTGAAACCTGGGATGAAGATGAAATACACATTTCTTATTATAAATTGCAGTATGACAGAAGGCCAGGTATTCATGTTTTGGCTTTCTTTCCCTGTGAGAGCCCCTAACCCCAAGGCTGCAGCTCCTGAAGGAAGGAGTTGTTTTGGGTTCTATTCCCATCATCAGCCTTTCCCAGGCTCTCTGTCTTGGTCCATTCTCTATCCTCTGTTGGTGCCCCTTGCCCCTGCCCACACCTCTGTAAATAGACCCTTTGTTAGATAACTCCTCAGTTTTTTTACCTGACTGGTACATCCTCCCATGGTGGGTTGTGAATTTAAAAAATTTTAAGGCTAGGCTGTCACTCAGCTGTGCATTCTACCACAGTACCGGATGCAACATAGTTGAAGTTAAATTTACATATTGGAATTAATTAACGAGCAAACATGAAGGATTAACACTTTGGAGGAGGAGGGTTTAGACAGGAAAGGCTTCAAAGAGCAGGCGATTGCTGAGCTAGGTTTGAAGGATGCAGTGTAGGAACATGCCTTGCAAAGCAAATAGTGTGTGCAGAAAAGTACAAGGCGTGATGGTGTTTGGGGAACCACAAGTGTTAATAGTAATTATCATTGGAGCACAAGTATGTTGGGTTCCCGTAAAGGTGTTCTTTGGTACAAATGATTCTGCCTTTATTGCAAAGTTTGAAACCACTGTCTTAGCCAGCTTCCCACTTTGTAGATAGAAACCAATGGTATCTAGTCAAGGATAAAGAATAAATCTAGTAAAGAATCATCCAGGTTCACTGTAAGCCCTTTGGGGCAGTGTTCATTTATGACAGGGAAGTTCTGGTCTCTTGACTCCATCTGCTATCTTGAGGGCAGTGAGCCCTGGAAAACCAAAGAATTTGAGCCCCGTGGAGTGAGAGCAGGCACACTACAGACCTCGAGGCAAACACATTAATAGGGCCATGCTCACGCTTTGTTAGAGGCCTCGCTTCGCAAATGGAGTTGGCTGTGTAGGGAAGGCTCCAGGGCAGAGCCCTTGGGAGGCTGAGGACTTTGCATTGTAACAAACAGACACAATTAGGCCACAGTTCCATTCTGCATGGTTCCCTTCACCAGAGCGCTGGCCTTAGAGACCAAGTTTCCAGGGGTGAGTCAGACGGCAGGCCTGCAGGAGGTAGTCACACCGTCTAGTCCTGAAAGTCCGTGTCCTTGCTGAAGTAGAATCACAAAAACTCTCGAGTCTACTGCTTAAATGGCAGGGGAGAGGACCCTGTAGGAACCCACACGTGACACTTATTCTTTATAACCACTTCCTCATGTGCTTGCTAGCCCCGACTTGGAGAGAAAGGACGCAAACTGGATGTCACCAGCAGTACGGTAGTAGTGACCACACAAAGGCTGTCTGGGAAACACCCATCCATAATGGCCTCTACTTTTCATATTACATGGCTGGATACTTTCCGGGCAGCCCTGGTGTCTGCCTCTCTTGACCTTGTATAAGTAGAATTATGTGGGTATGACAGGTACTCAACTGACAGGCTTAATGACGGACTCACTGAATGAATGAATGAGTGAATGAATAAATATCTTGTACTTCATCTGTGCGCCCTTTAGATAACTGGCTGTTATGGACTGAATGCTTGTGGCCCCACTGAATTCACATGTGGAAGCCCCCCGCCCCCTGTGTGATAGCATGGAGGTGGGGACTTTGAGGGGTTAGATGAGGTCACGAGGGTGGGCCCTCCTGATGGGTCGGTGTCCTTTGAAGAAGATACATCAAGGGTTCCCTGGTGGTGTAGTGGCTAGGCTTTGGTGCTGCCAACGCAGTGGCCTGGGTTCGACTCCCAGCCAGGGAACCACCAAAAAAAAAAAAAAAAAAAAAAAAAAGAAAAGATACATCAGTTGCTCCTTTTTCTCTCGTTCTTACCCCATGTTCATACAAAGAAGGTCATGTGAGCTCAAAGCCAGAAGGTGGCCTCTCTGCAAGCCAGGATTGTTCCCACTGGAAGCTGACCAGGCTGGTACGCTTGTCTCAGCCCTCCAGCCTCCAGCACTGTGAGAAAATGCATTTCTGGGTGATGCAACCCTGCCTATGGGGTTCTTTATGACAGCCTGAGGAGATAATGCACTGGCTATAGTTGCATTGTTTTTGGTGCTGCTGTTAAATGAAATGATTTGCAGTTGCCAAAAGGGACACTTAGAATCATTTTAAGATTGAGATTCAATGAGAAAGTTTGCTATGCTAAGGCACTTAAATATTGACTCTAACCCTCCACAGGCATTACCATCCAAATTTAAAATTTCAGTAGAAAAAAGAAAAAAAAAAAGCCCACAATCTCTCATCCAAAACCCTTGGGACTAGATCTGTTTCAGAATTCAAAATTTTTGAACTTCGGAAAGATTAGGTACATAGACCACACAGTATCCTCAGTGGGTCCTGAGCAACATACTATAACCAATCATGCTACTCTTTCTGTAGCAAAACATATACATATGCACACTAAGTGGAATAAAGACTTCAATTGCATTTATTCAGGTCATTTTGACACCATATAACTTTGCTAAAAACTAACAAAAGCTTTTGATTGTCAGAACTTTTTGGATTTAAAATTGTAATTAAAGAACTTGTGGACCTGTGGAAATAATAGCTGTATTTATTCAATGGTTAATGTACCAAGTTAGGGCTGTACTAAACACTTTACATACATTATTTCTTCTTTAAAGGAGAGAGGCAACTATTACTTGACTCTTCCTACCTGTGTTGAAGCTACACCTAGAGAGCTTTGTCACATGCCTTCAGCCACAGAGCTGATTGCCTTTCAGCACTGTCCCACGCTGTCTTCTGCCTCTGTGTGGACAGAGGGCAGGAAAGGGTGGACTGCCACAAGGGAGAGAAGATGAAAGAAGACACACAGACAAGAGATGGAGAATGAGGAAACGTTCTTTATTTTCAATTTCTTTAGCCCTTCCTGAGGTTTTTGCTTATTCCTTGGTTGTAATACATCCTTGTTTCCTTAATAAACTCTTAATTTTGCTTAATCTAAATTAAGATCATTTCTATTCCTTGCAAACAAATGGTCCCACCCAAGACTAAACATGGCAGATACTATTTACCCAGCTTTGGTAGGTGATAACATCAAACCTCAGAAAAATTAGGGCATGTAACATTAGAAATCAGCAAAATCAAACAAAAGCCCTCTCCCGATCAGTAGTCAAGGTAATTCTCACACCAACGTTGTCTACCAGGTCAGCTCTTTCGACTACGTCATGTTGCTTTTTACTGAGTAAGAACAATATTTTTCCAGATGGCAAGCGGAATGTTATATTTGGTTACTTCATGGTGCAGCACTATAAGCTTAGAAAAAAATTATTTCAATGCAGAATTGGTACTCACAGAAGAAGGACACCGAGGAGTATGAGGAATGTCATTAAACTTTGAACTAAAAGAGTTGACCAAGGTGAATGGGTTGTCATTCTCAGAGTTTGTATGTGTTGGACAGAGGCGAGGTGGGTAAATGAAAAACAGGCATGTGAACTGTACCTTCCAAGGTGGCTATTAGCTCAAGGCCACTTCCATAATGCATGGTGACAATATTGCCGATGGCGCCTAGGGTACCACATGAGTTCTAGGAATGTTGTACGTCTTAGCTCTGCTTTTGAAGCATAGCTGTTTCTTTCATTTATCTGGGCTACCTTAGCTAATTCGCTACTTGGGAGCATAACATTTAGCAGTCCAGACACAAAAAAGCACGTTTCAGTTGATGTGCAGCTAGAAGAGGTGAACTTCAATGCTGATTATGATACTCTGACACAGGTAGGCTCTGGTTTTGTTTCTCACTGAAGATGGCTAAGGAGGAGGTCACAGCCATCCTTTGGATGGAAATTTTAACCAAATTGTACTCCTGTGCTCGGCAGACAAAGCTTTCCTAAAGACTTTAGTTCAATTCTACAGGTATTATCTTTTTAGTGCAGTTTGGTAAAGGAGTGTACTTATGGTGCAACGTGGTGTATGAAAAAGAAGTATGTGTTCTTAAAAGGACCTCTCGTCTAGGCAGGACTCAGGGTTCGTTCCAGCCTTGGCTACAAATCAACTGTGTGACATCAGGAAAGTAACTTCAATTCTCTGAGACTGTTTCTTCACCTTGAAAATGAATGGATTAGATAGATGATTTTAAAGGTCTCTCCTAATTTCTAAGCTTGGAAATATTAGAGTTCTTGAAGCTCTTTAAGTATAAAGAATTTAGTAACTTTAGTACAAAAGGCAGAACAGATGAAATTGTGTACTAAACTCTGGGCATAGGGCAAGTCAGTGCATTTCTCTGAGGATCAGAAACTTTTAGGATAGTAATCTCAAGATCTCAGGACTACTGTTAGAAGAAGCTAATTAGATAACAAATGTTAAAGTGCTGAAGAATTTAAGATTTTGCTGTTGACTCCGTTTTCAACAAAGCCTTACCCTGATGACTGCCATCTAGTGGCCACTAGCATAATTACATAACTCGGAAGCCTCATTTTGGGCTCCTGAAATCCCTAACAAACACGCAGCATAAATTGGACTTAAAGAGTGCTGTTTCAATCAGTTCCCCACACCAGCAAATGGCAATGATAACCTCAGTTATTTTATTTAAATGTTCAGAGAGGCGCATCTTATTAGAAGCGTTAGGCATTTGTTGGCTTTTTAGCTAGTCACCCTTCTTTAAGTCACCGTGGGACCTGTCTTTGGTGGAAATCACATTTGCCCTGAGGGACCTGCGCTGGGGAGGTGATCCCCACAGTGACTGCCAGGAAGTGTCTAGACGTGCCTGCCAGACTCGCTCCTGCTGGTTGGACCCACAGGGTCACGTGTCATGTCTCACTCTGCAATTTTCCCATCAGGTTCGTAAGGGCTCCAAGTGGTTTCCATAAAAATCTCCATTTTCTGCATGTGAGGTGAATTTTATTTTGTTCTTGGGAACCTAAGGTCCTTACCTATGTATTAAGGGCCAATGTGTGCAAGGTAGCCGTGGTAATAGTTGAGAAAAAAAAAAGGCAAAAAAAGACCATAAGATCTGCCATTTAATGCTCTTAATATAGGCCATGTGCCAGGCTAAGTTTTTACCATGTCTTCTATTATCGTCACAACATTCTTTGAGCTATTACCATAAATCCCCATTTTATTTCTTTTTTTTTCTTTTTTTAAATTCATTTTTTATTGTTAGACTTATTGGGGTGACATCTGTTAGCAAGGATTACATAGGAAATCCCCATTTTAAAGACAATGAAAATAAAGTTGAAAGAAATGAAGTTACTTGCCCAAATTCATAGTCAATAAAAGGCAGAGCCAGGGGAAGCTCCAGCTGTTTTGGGTGACTAGCAGGGAGAATAGCGAGACCCCTTTTTTTCAGTATTATATAATCTGGATTTTACATTTCTTTGGATGCAGCCTGCCCGTCAGTGGCAGTGGGCTTAATTGAATTTGTTAGCCCAAACCTTACCTTGTCCTATATTTGAGTTGCTATCCAGCACCTCCCTGTCTTTTAGCCTTGCATGGCCTTCCTCCTGAAAAGAGAGTACAGAACCCCCAGTGTAGAGAAGAGTAGAAAGGACAGCATTTCCTTCTGTCCTGTGACGTTCACGTCGTCCTTGGAGTCATCCTGATTCATACTGTCCATGCCAAATCTGATCTCCAGGAGTGACCAAGACCAAACTTAAATATTCTAATGGAGCATGGCCCAACTCCTCTTTCTTTAGTTCCTCTTACTATGTGAAAACAGAATGAAATTTTAAACAGGAATTTAATTATCTACTGATAGCAAAACACAACCAAGACAAGAAATTTCCAAGAGGAAATATAAGAAGTCTGAGTCAGAAATGTCACAGAGTTTCTGTAATGGAGTTAGCCATTGCTAATACCATTAAAATGGATCCTATTCTACATTCTGTCCTGTCTGAGGGTCTGTGAAGAAAATGACAGTTTTTCAACTCGGAGACTTTTTCCTTCTCTCATCAGGAGCAGAGAGCATGGCCAAAAAGATCTTTAGGAGAAGGTAAGTAAATGTCTTCATTTCTTGAACAAATGCAGATTGAGCTATAATAAACGTCTGAATAAATAAATGGAGACCTCGAGTCTGGACACCTGCATTACCTTCACAGCAATCCCTCTGGCTTCAGTCCTCACTGCCTTCTCCGAGCAGCACCCTGTGCCCAGGAAAGGGTACGTGCATGCCATCCTGCAGGAAAGGCTCTGATTCTGGAAGCATAAAATCAGCAACACAGACTTTTTTTCTGTGTAAAGCCAAGTGGTTCCCACTAGAATCGAAACCTGACACCAGGCTCATGAGCACAGACCTGTGAGTACCTGAACCAACTGGGCATCCCAGCATTCGCGCCCAGGCCTTCCTCAGGGGCCCTGATTACCTTCATAGAGGAAGACCTGGGAGACTGCAGTCATCCAAGATCCACGGCCACCCCAGGAGCAGAAAGTAAAATTGTCACCGTGCATTTGGAGCTATAACAGCAAGGAGTGGGTGACATACCCCAAGGTTTTGCTTTACATTGATAAAGTCTCCACAACCTAAAATCCATTAGCTTGACTGCCATTTTGTTCTCAGGAGTAGCCTTTGCATGTCAATGGGGAACACAGGGCCCCAGGGAGCTAGCACCCTGCCCCCCAAGTATCTGACTTGGCATGATGACAAGAAGAGGCATGCTTTTCTCATTTTAGTTAATAGGATAATAACTGCAACCTCCCAAAAAAAGATTGGCGAGGAAGAAAAACATGTCTTTCCTTGCAACTTAATAGATGTTTCATTTTCTTCCAAAGTCTTGCACACTTCAGACAACATAATCTGCTCTTTTTGGACATTTTCTGCCTAGAATAATAGTCTGTGGCCTAGAGTTGCAGCTTCAGATGGACCCTTTTCTAGTTACGTGACATTGAATAAGTGACTTAAATTCCTGGAGCCCAGACTTCTCATCATTAAATGAAAATACTACTAGCCTTACCTATAAAATTGTTGGGAATATTTAAATTAGATTATATGTGAGGGCTGTCTGAAAAGTATCCAGCCATGTATTATGAAAAATAGAGGTATTTATGGCTGGAGTTTTGGACCTCCCTTATATATATGTGTGTGTGTGTGTATTGCTAAGCACAAAACCTAACCTAGTAAATGCTCAATAAATTTAAATATTACTATTAGTAAATGAACTAATAAATATACATATGCCTAAATCAGTTTAGGTAATTAAAGAACGTTAGGGTTATATTTGTAAACTATGAAGCATTATTCAAATGCAAGGTCTGAATTATCAGCATTTGCCTTAGGGATGAAGCTTTTAGTGCAGGCATGGTTCAGTAAGAGATGAGTCAGAAGGGAAAGTAGGGCACGTAGCAGATGGCTTGTCCAAGCATATGACCTACTCAGTCTTGAAAATCAGCCCAGGCACTGGTCAACTAAAATCTTTGAGTGTTTGTCATTTGATTGCTATCATGTATTTTCCCCTCTTTCTGTCCTTGCTAAAATGTCTGACCTTTCTTCCTTAAAACACAGAACGCTCCAAGGAAAGCATTAGAAGGAGAAAGCTCAACTTTAGCCTTTGACTTTATCTTCCCCTAGAGCAGTGGTCTCAACCTTCGTAATGCCGTGACCCTTTAATACAGCTCCTCATGTTGTGGTGACCCCCATAAAATTAGTTTTGTTGCTACTTCATAACTGTAATTTTGCTGTTATGAATCGTAATGTAAATATCTGATATGTGTTTTCCGATGGTCTTAAGCGACCCCTGTGAAAGGGTCGTTCGACCCCCAAAGGTGTCACGACCCACAGGTTGAGAACTACTTCTATAGAGTCATTCTCATTCCTGCAGCCTGCATTTCAGTCTGGCGCCCAGGCATGGATTAGAGCTCAAATCTGAGTGTGGCCATAGTCCCCTTTCTTTAGCATGTTATTGCACAGCTAAAAATGGCTGAGCTGTTCAAGAACTTGACAGCCAGCTGATTTTGAACTCATTGACAATAAGTCTGTGTTTCTGAATAATAAAATATCTTTTGCTTTTATTTCCTGGTTTTTTATTTTTTAGATTTCATTGTATCATGGAGAATGCCCTGTTTTTTTATTGTTAAATGTATTGGGGTGACCTTGATTAGTAAAAACCACATAGGTTCCAGGTGCACGATTCTACAGTACATCCTCCATGCATTGCATTATATGTTCATCACCCAGGGTCAGTTCTCTTTCCATCACCATATATGTGTGTCCCTGTCCCTTCTCTCCCACCTCCCTCCCCACTTACCCTCAGATAACTACTAAATTATTGACTGTGTCCATGAGTTTTGTTTCCAATTTTATGTTCCACATATGAATGGAATCATGTAGTTCTTGGTTTTTTTTCTGTCTGGTTTATTTCACTTAGCATGATGATCTGCCCATTTTTAAATTGCATTTTTTTTTATTTTGATTGCTTGTTTATTCTGTTCTTTAAATTCCACATTTAAGTGAGATCATGTGGTATTTGTCTTTCTCAATCTGACTAATTTCACTTAGCATGATATCTTCTAGCTCCATCCATGTTGTTGCAAAAGGTAAAAATTTATTCTTCTTTATGGCTGAGTAATATTCCATCATGTAAATGTACCACAGTTTCTTTATCCAATCATTTATGATGGACTTTTAGGTTGTTTCCATATCAGACATTACTTTCAACAATGTATCTCCTCAGGCAAGGGAAAGAAAAGAAAAAATAAACAAATGAGATTACATCAGACTAAAAAGATTTTTTACAGCAAAAGAAACCATTAAAAAAACAAAAAAACATTGCATAGAATGGGAGAAAATATTTGCCAATGAGGCAACTGACAAAGGGTTAATATCCAAAATCTATAAGAAACTCATACAACTCAACACTAAAAAAATAAAGAACCCGATTGAAAAATCGGCAGAAGACCTGAATAGATGTTTCTCCAAAGAGGACATACAGATGGCCAATAAACACTGAATTTTTCTTATTTGTTGCTTTGGGTCCCTCCTGTTGGACACTATATATCAGATAATAAGCCCAGCTCCTGACAGGTCTGGGGTGCAGCAAAATGGGCAAGAATTGATGAAGAGGCACTGCTAGGATGGGCTAAGTAATTAGATGGTATTAAGTCACATTTTTGATCCTCTTTGAATATGTCTGGTTTAATTAACTCTTGAAAAAATTTAAGGATGCAAATAATTTATGGCATACTAGAACTCTACTTTAACAGTACCCAAAGCATGGTTTGTGCATCTCTAGGGCGTCCCTGAGAGTCTGAGGTTCCCTGAGGCCAAAACAACTGTCATAAAAATGCCCAGATATCGTGGGACCTTCTTTACTGTGTTGACATTCGCACTAATGGTACAAAAGCAATAGTAGGCAAAACTGTGTGACTCAACATAGTGGTGGCTAACTCGACTTTTCATTTGCTGTTGTGTTCTTAAACACCTCACATTGCCACTGTAAAAAGAAAGTATCAGTTTCACTTAAAGGTGCCCTTAAAGAAGCAGTAAAAAGTATGAGTTTCGTTAAATCTAGCCTTTTGAGTACATGGAACACCATTTTCACTTAAAAGGATGAATGAGAAATGGTTATTGAGTTGGAGATTTGGCAGATAATGTCTTTAAAAACTAAACCAAACAAACATATCACTCGAAGGAAAAGAAACCACAGTATTTGTTGCCAGTGGCAAAAATTGAACTTTCAAATGGAAATGAGAATTTTGAAAACTTGAATCCACCACTGTGGGTATGACAACTTCCTAGTACTTAAAGACTTTCCTGATGTGACAGGTAGTGATATTAACAAATATGACTTTTTGATATCGTGTCATAAAATCTGTGAACATTTGGAAGATTTGCATAACTCAGTGAAGCAACACGTTCCAAACGACCGAAGCATGATGCTGACGGTGGCTTCTCATTCCACAGTGCAGCCAACCTTTAAGAAACTACCTTTCAATGAGTCTTGGTATAGTTTCAAAGAATAATTAAATTGCCTAAAAATGCTATTAAAATACACCTTACTTTTTCAACTACACATCTGCGTGGGGCTGGATTTTCTTCATATATTTCGACCAAAGCAACATCACAGCAGACTTGTCACACAGCAGATATGAGAACCTAGCTGTCTTCTGTTAAGCCGGACATGAAAGATATTTGCAAAAATACAGAACAATGCCAAAATATTCATTATGTATAGCTATTTTAAAATTAAAAAGACATGTTATTTGTGCTACATGGAATGCTTTTATGATGCATTTTTAATATACCACAGCTTCTATTTCTTCTGTGGTAGATTTTGATAGATAAAACTAACAAACAAAAACTTCCTTCAGCATCCTCAACCAATTTTAAGAGGAAGAGGGACCAAAATTCTTGAGAACTACTGCTTCTCTGGTCTGGAAAATCCGAAACATTGAACAGCCGTGAAATCAGTCAGCCCTCCTTATAATACTTACTGAGGCCTTCCAAACCTCCAGGTCCTGTACCAGCCTGATAGGGGTGGGAGATGCAAATGCTACTTAGAAAGCAATGTGACAATTCTGTAACAAAGAGATGTGTACTAGTGCAGAGTACCAAGAGAGATGGCACCATGGATAAGGGGACATTTAAGCGAAGGCCTTTGTATGAGTAGGAATTTAATAAGAAGATGAAAAAAGAAAGAAAAGGCATCCCAAAATAGAATCTGTAAAAGCAGAGACATGGAGGAAGTATTGTCATTTTTAGGGAACTACAAGTAGGCAAGTATGGCTGCAGTGAAATGCATGCACGGAGGATATAGTGAAATCCAGTCACTCCGGAAACGAGCACACCTCAGAAGCTTCAGGGTGGTGTGGCACCTCTGGTTTCTGCTTCGGCTGTGCTGGGAACCTACAGAAGCTCAGACTCGTCCACAGCTGGTAGCCCCCACCTTAAACCTGCACCTCATCTTCCCACTCTCTGATGTCTACTCTGGGCCTTCTCTGATCCCTTGGGAGTGTGACTTGTCCTTAAGTTCATGGTAGGCTGACCAGACGTCCCATTTGAAATGGGAAAGAAAGGAATGGTACTGTCCCGTTTCAAATGGTACATAGGGTCAGCCTACTGACATCTTGAATTTAGCCCAGTAAGACCAGGTTGATGACACGTACCATTTGAACAGGACAGAACCGATTTTTTCTGTCCCATTTATGGTACATCTGATCAGCCTAGTCAGCGGTCGTGGGTACAGGAGCAGGCATGCTCCACCCTCCTGTCCTTCAAGTAGACAACTTGGGGAGGCAGTCTAATGCCCTTTCAGAGATGTAGGTGGAGCTGAAGTCCCATTGCCTACAGAAGCTTTCTTAAAAATATATCCTTCTGTTGGCTTTGCCTCTCTTCCTCACTGTTGCTTCCTAGGTTCATCTCCCCTAAAATTGTCTGCACCCAAGTCATAGTCCCAGGCTCAGAGACAACCTAAAACTATAGGCCTACTATGTGCAGGCCCTGTGCAAGGAGATGAGAATGTAAAGCTAAACAAAATCAGCTTGTACTAAGACGTTGAATCTCTACTACGTGAGTGATGTGGAACTCTTCAGTGATTTTTAGGCAGGACAGTAAGGTAATGAGATTATTTTTCATTTTGCAATGTATCATCCATTCCTTTCAATATATATAATCTTTATACATAAAAATAACATATACCCTCTACTTGTAGAAAGAAACAGAACATCAGCAGTTCCTTAGAAGACCCCTATGTGCCCCTCTCTAACTTGATCAGATTTTAATTTTTAAAAGATTGCTGTGGCAGCAACCTAACTAACGGAGTGAAGGAGGATCACTGGGGATGATAAACAGCACCTCATATTTCAAGTCTCGAATGTACCATCACTTTTCTATAAAGTATTCCCTGCTTCCCAGGTTGAGTTGCCATTTTGCTGACCTTGATGGACTCTATATGTTTATTTTGGTGATTCAAATTCTTTACATAACTTACCTGACTCTGTGTTTTTACAAAACAGTTCTATTGAGATACAATTCACATGCCATACAATTCACCCATTCAAATGTACAATTTCAGTAATTTTTAGTATAGTCACATGTATGCATGACTATCAGCACAATCAATTTTAGAATATTTTCACCACCTTAAAAAGAGGCCCCACATCTCCTCACATCTTCCCACTCCCACCCCAACTCTCAGTCCCAAGCAACCCCAAATCTACTTTCTGTCTCTCTTGATTTCTCATTCTAGATTTTTATATGAATGGAATCATATAATATGTGGACTTTTGTGATTGGCTTCTTTCACTTAGTATAATGTTTTCAAAGTTCGTCCGAGTTGTAGCACGGATCAGTAATTCCTTTCCTTTATGGCTGATAATATTCTATTGTATAAATATACTACATTTTGTTTGTCCATTCACCTACTGATGGACATTTGGATTGTGTCCACCTTTTGGCTATTCTGAATACTTCTGCCATAAATATTCATGTACAAATTTTTGTCTATCTACTTAGGAGGGGCATTACTGGGTCATATGGTAACTCTGTGTTCAATCTGTTGAGGAACTTCCAGATTGTTTTCCAAACTGGCTGCACCAATTTAATCCCCACCAGCAGTCTATGAGGGTTCCAATTTCTCCACATCTTCGCCAACACTTGGTGCCTGGGGCATGGCAGGCACCCCATTTGTTTAGTAGTCAAGTGATCCAGCAGATAGAAGTTGAAAGAGGTGGAAGAAGCAATTATCATGGAATTGGAGAAGGATATCAGGAGAAAGGGAAGTAATGGGCCTTAGTGACTGGCGATGGGAAGGTTAAGGGTGAGCATGGATTATGAACTTGCCTTCTTTCCAGTGATGTAAACAGAGGAAGAACCCCTCCTGCATGGATTCCACGGTCCTACGGGCCCAGAGGTATCTCTCTAATCTGGGGCACCTAGTGTGAGACACTCAGTTCTGCACCTCAATTCCCTCATCTGCGATGTTGCCTTTTTACCTTGGTGGAACAATTTCCTTCACATACATCGTTCTCTTTTGGTTTTGATAGTTGTATGGTCATAAGACCTGGGCTTAATTCTCCTCATTTTAGAAAAAAGGCAACTGAAACTCATAGGCCTCACTTCCTCAATAGTGGTAGAGCTAAGACTCCTCCTGAAGTTACTTGACCTTTACGAGTGATAGATGTTCTCTCCCCAGCACCCGATGCCTGTGGGGGTGACTGCTAATGATGCCATTTCCAACTCTGTGTGCAACCTCAGGGCCCTGCAATTAGAATTGATTATCGAGTATTGCTAAAAACCTAAGGAAAGTTCTTCATAAATCCACTGTTACCCTTCAATAAAGTACTGTTTTTCATATCTATAACTTTGGCATTTCTTAAGGAGAGGCCCTCAATCTGTAGTCATACATTTAAGGAGGAAGCCCGTGTGTGGGTTAAGGGCATGGACTCTGAAGTCAAGATATAGCTGGAGGATTATTTTTCAGTTGAAGATTTTTTATTTCTGAGGGATAAACATATTTTGAAGAACTTCCAGAAAGGGATCATCAAGATAGCAAGGTAAGTGTAAATAATTTTGCATGAGGAATAAATGACGGGACTGATGGTTATTCCTCTGGGGAAAAAAGAGGAACGTAATTACCATAAAATAATAGAAAAGACATTTTGGAAAGGAGAATGTTTTGTGATGTTTGAAACAGGATGAGGGAGAATAAACAAAAAATCACAGAAGGCAAGTTAGGTAACTGGAAGAAAATACTTTATAATAAGTAAAATCTCCAAAGACAGAATGGTTGACCTGGTGGTGTACTGAGCTCCTCATGCAGACACCTTTACATCATCAGGAGGGACTGATGATCACATTCCTCTAGGGAATGCTGTATCGTGGGTTCGGCCATTATTCCGAGATCTCTCCCGGATCTCAGGTCCTTTTACTCTAACCACAGTGTTTAATTTTGATAACATAAACTGGGCTAATAGTCTGTGTTTCCTCTTCTGAGCTACTTCTTTCTCCTGCTTTTCATCTATCTGTTAAGCCACCCAGGCTTAAAAAGTGAATTGACTTTAACGTTTCCCTCCTCTTCTCTTTCTCTTCTTTCACAAGTCCAAGTGGTCGCTAAGTTCTACCCATTCTACCTCTGCAACATCTGTTTTGTCTCCTCATTTCCACTCCCAGTTCAGTCCTGTAAGGATGGTCACCCACTTCTAGGCTATATCCTTCATTCTCTGTCCTATTTCCCAGATGGATATATGTGGTCACTCTATTAACTCTCCTAAAACACTGCTCTAGTAAATTCGCCTTCCCCCTCACAATTTTCCTCAGCTCCTTCCTGTAGGGCTCAATAACTCACTGGCACTCAATGCTTATTCATGCTTCAGGTAAACAGGTTACTCCTCGTCCGCCATATTTTGCAGATTCATGATGGAATGCTCTTACCTCTCATTTCTCTCTCTGGAAATCATATTCGTTCTTCAACACTGAGCTTCCTGGCAATGCCTTGAAACATCCACTCCTTTTCTGTCGTCTCAACCTGCTGGGGTTTCTTTTGCCTCTGAGATTCTAGGATCCCTATTTATATTTCTACTACGCAGGTTTCTATTGGTGAACGCTATTCTTTTTTTTTTTTTTTTTTTTTTTGCTTTTTGGTATGTGGGTAGCTCCCTGACTGGGAATCGAACCCAGGCCACAGTGCTGACAGCACCAGTGTCGAAGTCTTAAGCCACTACACCATCAGGGAACTCCCAGTGAACGCTATTCTTGCTGTCTTTCATTGGTAGTTCCTTGAGGACAAGGGCTACGATTTCATCCATCTGAGTATATTGGCCGACATACAATAGTTGTTTGATAAACGTTCAAGGAATTAATCACTTACTGAGTGAACAAATATGCAGATGATTTTAACTATGAACCACCTTTATAAAAATAGCAAAAAGGGGAGATTCAGTGTGGTGTAGGCTCCTTACTGTCCTAACTGGCTCCAGCCATGACTCAATTAGCTATTTGGAAAAACCAGTGCTTATGAGATGGATGGGACAGGAAAGGGGCAAAGACTCAGGACAAGCTCACTCAGGAAAACAGTTCCAAGCATTTGTTTCCTGAAAACTTGTCAGGAGTATAATCCTCTCATATTAGAGGAAGCTCATCAAAACCTCACAGAGTTCTTTATTGGACTCTATTACTACATGTCCTAAGTACCTTTCTTAACAGCACCAACAACAGTAGCAGTCTAGTGACTTAAAATCTAGTTGATCAAGAACCTATGTTTCTGTACAATAGGTGAGACTAGAGGTTAGACAGCATCTTAAACTGTGGGCTTTCTGTGGAAGGTAAACTCTCGAATGGAGTTTTGGGGTCTCCCAGAGCTGTTTCAGATCATTGCATTTGCTGCCCCACAGAAATGCTCAAACAGCAACTCCTTGTATTTTACCCTTGTTCTTCAGTGCTACCCAGACAGACTGTGCTGATGTGGGATTAACACGAAGGCAAAGTAGCAAGATATGGTGAGAGAAACATCTTCAGATAAATCTTTATGCAAACACAGACTTCTGTTTTTCACTCTAAAGGGGAAATGTCTCTAAAGCATAAAGTAATGGGGTTTCAAATATGGAACTTTCACCATTCTTGTTCCTGTTAATGGTGATGAAATATTTTGTTTTCCAAGTAAGTCTTGGGTCTCCATCCCATGCCACCCCTCACTTTAAACGTACAGTAATGCTTCGTTTTCTACAATATTCCCAGACAAATGAACATTTGAACAACTTGCCATTGTTTCTATGTCTAATCCTTAGTATAAGAAGGATGGTTCCAAAATCTTTGCTCGCTTGTTTTATAAATCACTATTTGATCTCCATGTGAACACTTTTATCTTTAAATGTATTTCCCTTGAAGTACATGTCTTTTTTCCTATTTCTTTTCTGTGATCACTTTCCAATCATAGCATAAATACCACGAATACCCAGTTTCCTTCTTTGCAGTATCATTAATCAATGATATTAAAGAAAAGATTGTATCAATCTCATCTGAATGCATTTTCTCAGCCCATCTTTGCTTACCAATTGGATTGGTCACTAGATGGCACCAGCAGCTTAGCTGGTGAATGAAAATCTTTTTGTTAGAATCCACACTGCCAAACCCCAGCAAGGGTTGGTCATTATCATGACTTGAATGCTTTTACTTTTAAGAACAGCCAATAGTTAGAAAAAAAAAACACTTTGCTATCTGGATTTTTGCAATTATCGGCATGTATTTTAAAACAAAATATTGCTCAGCTTTAATGTTCATTATATATAGGTAGTCTCTATTGTTTGGGGACAATTCAAGAAGGACTGGGTGACTGTTCAGCTATAAAACGTTCTATAATCATTGAAAAAGTAGTACGTACAAGTCGGAGAAAGAATTCAAGCCAAAAAGGGTACCTCACGTACGGAATTTGTCAAGTCAGTTAGTCCACCCCTTCTTCTTAAATGGAGTCCTCAGTCCTGAGGACCCGTTGAGTTTTATCCCCTCTGCAGCCCTCTGGTTGGATGTGGGCGAGGAACTGGCATTGGCAGGCTGTGTGGACACGAACGTCCCTACACCCGACTCCTGTTTCCATGCATGCTTTGCTCACTGTGGACAAAGGCGATCTGATTCATCTAAGAGCCGGAGGCTAGAATTAATTACTTCTTGAAGTCTATATTAAGATCCAACCTTTACATATTCATAAATGATTTCCCATTTCCCCAAGAGTTGCTGTAACTATCATCTAAGATATTTCTTTTTATCTCAGGAAACTGTGTCCATAGGTGAGGTTACTCACTCATGGACCATTCCCAGGCAGAGAATATACGTCAATATTATTTCCCACTGGTCTCCTTTTTTAGCACGTTAATTCAATCAGCCTGATATCCTCAAAATGCCACACTCAGTTTTTCCTCTTTGCCTTTTGCCTTTGCTTGAGCTCTTCATTTTACCTGGATACCCCATCTCTTCCCTCTACGAGTGCAAGCACCACCTTTCAAGATCATCTCCTCCATGAAACCTGTTTTGTCTCCCTCAATCTGATGGTTTCCCTTTGTCTTAATTCCCATAAGACTTAGATTCGGTATTAGAATACACTATCTAGCAAATTGGCTAAAAATTTAATGCATATTTTACAAGTATGTCCTATCTCCAGGCACTACTGAATGATGAGAACAGTGCAGTGAACTAGAGGGACATACCTCCATCCTCACAGGGCTTAGGGTCTAATGGGAAAACAGACCATAGAAAGGTAATTTACATGGAACAAAATTGAAAGCCCAGAAACAGACCCTTATAATACAGTGAACTAATCTTTGACAAAAAGCAAAGGTCATATAATAATCAACAATTGTATTTCCAACAAATGGTGCTAGAAAAACTGAATAATCCCAGCCCCCCCCTGCCAAAAAAAAGGAATGTAGAAACAGACTTTACACCCTTCACAAAATGAAACTCAAAATAACTAATAGACTTAAATGTAAAATGTGAAACTATAAAATTCTTACAAGATAACATAAGAGAAAACATAGGTGACCTTGGGTATGATATTGTCTTTTGAAAAACAGTACCAAATACAGGATTCAGGAAAGAAATAATTGACAATTTGGACTTCATTGAAGTTAAAAAATTTGTGTTCTGTGAAAGATAATATCAAGAGAATGAGAAGACAAGCCATATGTGTGGAGAGCATATTTGCAAAAGACATCTGATAAAGCACTGTTATCTAATATATACAAAGGACTCTGAAAACTCAACGATAAGAACACAAACAACCCAATATAAAAATGGTCCAAAGACCTAACAGACACCTCACCAAAGAAGACATACAGATGGAAAATAAGGAAAAGATGCTTCACATCCCGTGTCATCAGGAAATTGCAAATTAACACAACAATGAGATACAACATCACATTTATTAGAGTTGCCGAAGTCCAGAACACTGACATCACCGAATGTTGGTGAGGACCTGGAGCAGCAGGAACTCTCAGGCACTGCTGGTGGGAATGCAAAATGGTGCAGCATTTGGAAGACAGTTTGACAGTTGCTTACAGAACTAAACACACCCTTGTCGTATGATCTAGCAATCACACATCTTGTTATTTACCTAAAGGAGTTGCAAACTATTCATACAAAAACCTGTACACAGTTGCTTATAGCAGCTTTATTCATAGTTGCTAAAACTTGGAAGCAACCAAGGTATCCTTTAGTAGATCAATGAATTAGCAAACTGGTCCATCCAGACCATTAAATATTATTTGCCTTTTTTTTTTTTTTATGTGGGTAGCTCCCTGGCTGGGAATCGAACCCAGGCTGCAGCGTTGATAGCACCGAAGCCTTAGCCACTACACCACCAGGGAACTCCCATGAAATATTATTTAACACACACACACAAAGACATAGAGGAAACTTAAATGCATATTACTAAGTGGAAGAAGCCAATCTGAAAAGGCTACACACTGTATGATTGGAAAAGGCAAAACTACAGAGACAATAAGATTACTGTTTTCAGGCGGTGGGATGAATAGGCAGAGCAGAGAGGATTTTTAGGGCAGTGACAATACTATGTGCAATATTAGAATGATGAATATATTATTGTCCTAACCCATAAAATGTATTAATGCAAGACCAAGAGTGAACCCTAAGATACACTGTAGACTTTGGGTGATTATGATGTGTCAGCGTAAGTTGACCCTTGATTAAAAATATTTTATTCCGGTGAAGATATTAAAAATGGGGGAGGCTATGCCTGTGTGAGCACAGAGAGTACCTGGGAAATCTCTGTGCCTTCCCTACTTTTCGTATAAATGTAAAGCTGTTCTGAAAATAGGCTAAAGTAACTTACTCAAAGTGTATGTTGGGGGGAGTCAAGTCTATGGTAAATCTAGCCTGGAGGTTACAAAAGCGCTCTCTGGGGAAGGCATAGTAAGTAGACACTTAGGAAGAGTAGGTGGTAGTCAGATGACCGGCAACAGGAAAGGAAGGGGAGTCCACGAGAGGGAGGCAGCACTGCAGTGTCTGGGGAGCACAGACCGGCGAGTATCGAGTAGCTGAAAAATGATGCGTCCGTATCAGGCGCAGAGCTGCTGGGTGAAGGCATAGTGCCCTCTCCTACCACTTACAGGGGCTTTGTCCTTGGAATCAGCCTTCCCACATGGGACCCAACCCCAAATAGCCTATTCCTGCTGCCTCTTCCCCCGTGTTTTAACTCAATGAAACTAATACTCTTAGTTTGCAATCATGGCTGTACAAATAAATGTAGATTCTAGAGAAGCGATCTTTTATCTAGAAGTAATAACATCAGAGGACTTAATTTACTGTTTCAAAATTGTAACTAGGCATTCTTACCTAATTCCTATCTTAATCCGTTGTTTTAAAATTCCCTCTTTGATCATTAACAGTGGTTTAACAGCCTAAGGAATAGAGGATTCCCCAAAATTCTGCCTAGTGAATGACTATGTGAGAAAAGTACCATGGGGGTAATGTTCAATGTTTTGAAAATTTTCTATTGGCCAAATTACTCTAACAATTAAAAAGAGGTCAATCCTTTATTCTTTAAGAGTTTAAACATTTGATTAATCTGCACACTGGTTCTTTTATTACATGTAAGAAAGCATGAGATAATAGTGAAACATTTTGGGGTTAAGATAACAGAGAGAGCACACAGAGCTAATTTCACTCTCTCCAAACATCTTCAGCAGTAAAGTTAAGGGATTTTTTTTTTAAAGACATAAACCCACAAGAATAAGGAAAACATGAGAGAGAACAATAACAACAAAATATAGAGAGATGGAAAATAGAGAGATGAGTGGTAGCTGACACAGCAGAGCCCAGAAAGCTGAGACTGAAAATGACAGTAAAGAGAAGTGAGGACCAGCCTCACTTTTGTGCTGTAGCATTCTCTAGTCTCTGAACCTGTCAGTTCCAGATATCCAGCGATGACGAAAGGAGAGGCTCGTACAAGAAAGACTGGATGAAGGAGCTGCAGGTTTCTGGAATTCCACACTCCAAGCCACTGAGAGACTGCCTGTCTCCCATTTCAACATGTTTACAAGTTGAGTCAATGGTGACAGTGAAGGGTGGGTTGGGGAGGTCCTTGCACTTGAGACTTCAGGGCTACCTGCCCTTCCCAAAATAAAGAAATCAACTCTATGTGTATTGATTGCAAATGCTGGAGACCCCCAAACCCATCCCTTTGGCTCCACTCCGTTTCCAGGACACCAGCAGCCTATCATCAACGTAGGAGATTGAAAAACCTGTGTATCATACAGCAGTGTTAGCTACGATCGCCATGCTGTACGTTATGCCTAGTACTTATTTATCTTATAACCAGAAGTTTGTGCCTTTGGGCCACCTTCCTCCAATTCTATTCCACCTTCTACATCTGGTAACCACAAATCTGATCTCATATTCTATGAGTTGGCTCTTTATTTTTTTTTAAAGAACCTGTATATAAGTGAAGTCATATAGTATTTGTCTTTCTCTGCCTGAACTATTTCACTTAGCAAAATATCCTCAAGGTCCATCTATGTCGTTGCGAATGGTGGGGATTTTGTTACTTTTTCATGGCTGAATAATATTTCATTGTATATGTACACACCACAGCTTCTTTATCAATTCACCCATCTCTGGGTAATTAGGTTATTTCTATGTCTTGGCTACTGTAAATAATGCTGCTATGAATATGTAGGTGAAGATATTTATCCAAGTTAGCATTTTTTACTTTTGGATGTATTTCCACAAATGGAATTGCTGAATTGTATGGTAGTTCTATTTTTTATTTTTTTGAAGATCCTTCATACTATTTTTCATAGTGGCTGCACCAATTTACATTCCCACCAACAGTGCACAAGGGTTCCCTTTTTTTCACAGCCGCCCCAGCATTACCTCTTGTCTTTTTAATGATGGCCATTCTAACAGGCATGAGGTGATATTTCATTTGGTTTTAATTTGCACTTCCTCAATGACTAGTGATATTGAGCATCTTTTCATGTGCCTGTTGGTCTTTCATATGTTTTCTTATGAGAAATGTCCATTCAGATCCTTTGCCCATTTTTTAAATGAGGTTATTTGTTTTTATGCTATTGAGTTGTTTGAGTTCTTTGTGTGTTTTGGATATTAAACCCTTAATAGATACATGGCTTGCAAATATTTTTCCCATTCTGTGGGTTGTCTTTCCACTTTATTGATTTTTTTTTCTGTGCAGAAGCTTTTAAGTTTGATGTAGTCCCACTTGTTTATTTTTTATTTTGTTGCTGTACTTTAGGTGTCGCATCCAAAAATTCATTTTTAAGACCCCTATTAAGGAGCTTTGTTTCTTTTGTTCTTTTAAGAGTCTCATGATTTCAGGTCTTATATTTAAGTCTTTAATCCATTAATTTTTGTGAGTAGTGTAAGATATGGGTCTAATTTTATTCATTCTTTTACATGTGAGTGTCCAATTAACCAGCACCATTTATGAATGGAAGAGACTGTCTTTTTTCCACTGAGTATTCTTGATTCTGTTGTCAAATATTAGTTGATTATATGTGTTTGGGTTTATTTTTGGGCTCTTCATTCTGTTCCACGGGTCTATGCATCAGTTTTTATGCTAGTACCATAGTGTTTTTATTACTATAGCCTTTTAATATAGCTTATAATCGGGAAGTGTGATACCTCCAGGTTTATTCTTCTTTCCCAGGATGCTTTGGTGATTCTGAGTGTTTTGATAATCCCCCATCAAGGCTGGTCAGACATTTCTGAAAAACCTCTACATATAAGACAGAGAACAAAACATACTCACTGAAGAAAAACAAAACAAATTAAGAGCAATTTGGAAGAAACATGGTTTTAGGGTAAAAAGTAAAACTCTATTATTAACTGAAGACATATAAATCTAATCTATAGTAACAGAAACCAGATCAATGATTGCCTGAAACTAAGGTTGGGGGAAAAATTGACTATGATAAAGAAGGAAACTACTAGATGATGATGGAAATGTTCTATATTTTTATTATGGTGGTAGTTACACATGTGTATACATTTTTGAAAAAATCCATTCAACAGTACACTTTAAATGGGTGCATTTATTACATGTAAATTATACTTTAATAATGTAGTTTTTAAATCCCCTGTTATTAATAATTAACATCCTAAAATATATAAAAGAAACAAGAACAAGATGCTATATGGAGGTAGAGGAAGGCCATTCTAGAAAAAAAAAGAACTCTTCGAAATTAAAAAGTCAAAATGAAAAAGAAATTAAGTTGATGACATCTCCCAGAAAGTAGAGCAAGGTACAACAAAATAGAAAATAGGAGAGACAAAAACAAGACAATTAAAATAACTTTTTAAGATTTAGTTCCAATTTCCAAATAGTAGGAATTTCAAGGAGAGAGAGAATATTAGTAAGTAAAGAGAAGAAAATCAAGAATAATTCACAAAGACATTCTAGAACTGAAAGACATGAGTGGGTAGTTTGGAGGGGGCTACCAAGTTTCTAACATATATAAATAAAATTTAAAAAATTTGAATAAAAACTTACCTATACCGAAGAACATCATTGTGGAATTTTGGAATGCCAGAGGAAAAACAGAAAGTTCTTTAAGATTTTTTAGAGAGGAAAAATTTTATCAAAAACAAAAGATCTGAGCTGATAATGATGGTGGACTTCTCAACAATGGCAGGAGGAAGAAAGCAATGGAGTAATACCTAGAGAATTTTGTAGAGGCCTTATTTTCAATGTAGAATCTATACTCAGCTCAACCATCAGCACAAGGAGGAGCTACATACACTTTGCAAGATCTGATGCAAAACTCCCATCAATCATCTTTCAAGAAATGGTTGGAGGACATGACTCACTAAATAAGGTAGAAATCAAGAAACAGGAATACAATGAACACAGAAAATAGGATACCCAACATAGGACTTAGTGAAAAAAATAATCACCAGGAAAATGAGACAGTCTACAATGGCAGGTGTACGCCAGATATGGAAGGCTAGACAGAGTGCTTATGTGAGCAGAGTGAGCATGGCCATCACAAGGCAACTTTGGGCTTGCTGCTCACTTTTTTGGAACCAAACAGTATACTGCTTAGAGTTACATGTACAGTGGTAGAACTGTAAAGAAAAGCAGAGGAACGTGAGTAACATGAAGTCAAGACCATGGTTACCTAGGAAGGGGAGGGAGGAGAATGACATCAAGGAGGGATAGGCAGAAGGCTTCTAAGGTAGGGTGATGTTCTACTGTTTAGCCTAGAAAGTAAATACACAGTAGCTTATTTTATATACTACTTAAATTGTGTGTATACAGTCTTTTATATGTATGATATATTGCACAGTTAACATATTCTATGGCAAATGTAACAGGCTTTGAGAACTGACATAAAAATGTGCAACTCTGTTCTCTCCTTTCCAGATACCCTGTGGGCTTCTCTAAATGTTGAAACCTTGACTAGCAGGATCTCTACAAATCAGGTTTCAGACATGTTATCTTCAAATATTTTGACTTTCACTATATCAAAGCTGCTTGAGATTTATAACTCAGTTTCAAATGATAAATGTTCAAGAATACCTTCATTTGTTTTCAGAGGTGGTCAGGCATTTTGTGACTATAAACAAACAACATCGTAATTTAATTTTAATTTATCAAGCTTTTTCTTTCAGATTATAAAAATTTCCATGTGTAACTCCCAATGACATTTTTTTTCCTCAGAAAATCTTTATTGACTGGTCAGATCCAGAAATAGCTCAAGTGCTCTGCCCTAGGCAGTGGGAGCTCAGAAGACACTACGGAACCTATGGGAGTATCTTGAAGAAACTGAGGATGTGTGAAATAAGAGAGACACATGAGGCATTATTAAATGATTGGATTGAATATTGAAGGGCTAATATAGCCTGGAGAATTGCGAGAAAATGGACTTCCACATCTCTATTGAGAAGATCAGGACTTATTAGTCCAGTTACTGGACTCATTCAAGTCTCATACTTGTTAAATTTAGAAAATATTTTTCATAAGATTTCAAGAATATTTCAAAGCTAGAGACTATAAATATTTTGCAAAGTTCTATTTTGATTAAACTGCTTTCCCATACTATTAAAGGAAATAAGCTCTTCATGAGAGAAAGTGTGCTATCTCTAATTCCAACTGTGGAGGATGGAAAGTCAAGGACAATGTAATACGGAAACAATCTACTCTAACGAGGTGTTCATTGTGGACTTCTTACTTAAAAATACATTTTTAAGAAGATATTAAGTAGTAAAGTTATTTGAAAGCTCATCTCAAGTTCTTCATAGTATTTCTATAATTACAACTCATCAGGAAGATGACAAGTGTTTAATGCTAAATGAATACTAAAATCTATTATGCCTTAGATTTCTAGAAGAGTGTAAGCTTTTACTCAATGCTGGTTTGTATTTAGGAGGACCAGGAGCCTAAGGATTCTCCTTGCACCCAAATTAGAAAAACATTTCTCCAGTTAGCGTGGGACCAAAAATTTAATTTGAAAAGAGAATCTAAACAAAACAAAAAACAAAATAAAACTATGAGCTAATGTTCTTGCCACAATACCCACTGGCACTGAGCAGGCCAAAATTAGCTGCAACGAATTTTCAAGTGAGGAAGCAATGCTTTTATACTTCTCCAGACAATTGGCTTTCATGCTTCTTTTTGTGAGCTCCTCCCAAATTTTAAGTTACTGTTGTGTCAGAACATCTTGAGACAAAAAAATAGTTATCTCAACAATTGAATGCATGTGGCCTACAATCTTCTCACAATATTGTCAAGGACAATATCTGAACCCAAATATAAAATTTAGCTTCTGGTCTAATATATCGTTTGTTGCAATATTTATTCCATAGTCATTTATTGAGATGTTTTCTCCCTCTGTGATGCATTATGCTCATTGTGTTTATTTAAAAAAACTCAGAAGTTTTGCTTGGTATTCTTAATATTAAGAATAATAGTAATAGTGCCTTTTACTTTTGGAAATGTTTATTTAAGGTATCCAAAAAGATACAAAAGGTTGATACTCACACAATGAACACTGAGGTACCTGCCACCTGACTTAAATACAAAACATAGTCAACAGAGTGTATTTGGGCCGTTTCTGGATCACATCTCCTTTCTTCCAGAATTGCCCTCTGTCATTCCCATACATTTATTTGTTCTTTTCCTAGATGTAAATATATGTACCAACAATATCATATAGTTTCACAAGGTTTTCACATTCATGTAAATACTTGCTTTTCACATAGTATTTATTATGTTTTTGAGGCTTCTGAGTGTTATGTGTAACCATAGTGTATTTATTTTCAGTATTGTATGACTATCTCACAATTCACTTATCCCTTCTCCTGATGATGGATATTTAGGTCACTTCCAACTTTTTTGCTAGCATGAACAGTGCCACATGAACATTCTTGTACTTGTTTTCTCAAGCACATGTCAAAGAATAAGGCATATGCCTAAAACTGACCAAAGGTATGTGTACCTTCACCATTATTAGGAATTGACGAAATGCTCTCTGCAGTATTTGTAGCAATTTATATTCCCTAGATTTTGGATTAACAGTTCTCTTTTCTCAACACATTTGACTGTAACACTATAAATTTCACTAACCTGATGGGTAAGCAATGGTGTCTCAGTGTGTACTTAAGATTTTCAAGTGTGGGCTGTGTAGTGTGAGGGTCTCCAAGTGAGGGTTGATTTTGGCATACTTGTAATTCACCATGCATTTCCTCTAACCACAAGTTATCAATATTTCTTTGACAGAGCCAAAGATTGATCCTCAAAGAAGCAGGAATCAGAAGAGAAGATTTCTGTCATCTTCACAACTCTGTCTCTATCCTCAGGTTCCAATCCTCAAGCCTGGGAAAGAGTGGGAAGAGGTGGGCTGTATGGTCCCCCTAGAGCACTCTCAACAATGTCAGGCCACTAGGCAGCGAGTGCCAGAGATATTTAGGATGTTGTTTTTGCTTCTTCTCCACCTATACTGGACAATACCTACTTATTTCTAGCAAGGGATTGAAGGCTGGAGACATATGCTAGCACATTCAATCAGATCTTGTCTTTGAGAGACTAGTTATAAGTAGAAATTCGGATAATTGCTGTAACTATGGCAACTTTAAATGAACATGGCTTTTATTTTCAATGGGATTAGACATGTAGACATATCATTTAGTTATTCTGATTATACATTTATTCAATAAGTATTTTAGAACCAAATACATATATGCTACTGGTGGTGTTTCCAACCTAGTGGAAGAGAAAAATATACAAAAAGTAATTACGATGCCAAAATTGTACAGAGGAGATAACATGTAAAAAATATTTCCGATAGACAAGAGAGTGGAGAAGCAAATCACTGATTCATAAAATGATTTTAGGCTATGCCCAACTGAAAGATAAAGAAAGTAAAAAAACAAAGGAAGACCAAGGTATCCATCAAGTCCCACCATTTACTAGATGTGTGACCTTGGGCAAGTATACTCTCTAAGCCTCAGTTTCTAACTAATAAAATAGAAAAATATAACTATATATATTTTCTAAGCTTATTGCTGTTAATATATAATATATGATATTATACAGGATCTGGCAGAAGTAACACTCAGACTTGAGTTATGATTTTATTACAAAATCATAACCATACATGCTTATGATTTTGTAATAAAAGATTTGGTATAGAGTACCAGCTCATAAAAAGAGGCATTATTTATGTAACCATAAACATGCATAGTTACGATTTTGTAATAAAATCGTAACTCAAGTCCAGACGTTACTTCTGCTGGACCCTGTATATTATATATAATATATATTATATGTGTATTAAAGAACTCACTGGCACTCAGTTAACATTCAATAAATGTTAGTTATTCTAAGCTCACTCAGCAATAATAGTGTATGGAGCAGAGTAAAGTTTTTCTTCATTCCTAATGTGAGGACTTAACTCGGTATTTCCTAATTTCATCTGAATAATCTGGAAATGAATATTAATATCACCTACAAAATCATGGTTTCAGTTACTTTCAGACCCATGGTTTTCTGTATCTGTTTAAAACTTTGATTTCAGCTGCAAATTTGAATCATATCTCAAGCTACACTAAGGTTTTAATTTTGTCCCTTTTATGGGATGTCAGAACATTTGTCCACTGTGCATCATAGATGCTTTAATCTCTGTTCTACTTTCTGAGTCTTTTATATCTCATTCTGCCTCTGGGAATAGCATTTTCTCTTTCCCTTTCGATATCATTGTTGAAGCTTTGTGTCTAACTGTTCTAAAAACTTAATATCTTCACACTGGCTTCTTTGATTTAGAATGCCTTTATTGGGGGGATGAAGAAGATAAATACAGACTCTTTATTTCCTTTTCATATAAAAGTCTTGAGAACCTCACCCTTGTGGCAGTTTCAGCAGTAGGGTTTTTGGAGAGCATCCTCTGTGCTTTTTATCAAACCCAAACCAGGCTGGCATGTGAGTGAAACAGCCACTGGCAGAGCTCCTATGCAACCTTTCCGGAATTCTCTCTTCCCTCCCTTCCTGGGCAACTGTGTCCCTAGCTGAGTGAGATACTGGGTAAGGGAAGAGAGCAGCAGAATAATCTGAACAGTGAAATAAGAAGGAAAAGGCTAGGGAAGAGGTGTGAGGGGTGCAAGAAAGAAGGAGTGACCAAATAAACATTCAACTATTGATTGTGTCCATGTAGAACAAGAAATCAACATTTGTTTAGGATTCACTATGTGCCCGGCACTGTGCTACGTGCTTTAGACGTATGATCTCATTTCATTCTCTGTGGGTGTATACGTGTGTGCTGGGAAGAGGCTCAGTTGTAGTGTGAGGACTCCTTTAGTAACTACTTAGCTCTCTTTGGAAAGTAAATAAATATTTTGGAGGTGGCAGAAAATACACTCACACACAGATAGTTCATAACATTGTTTCTCAGTTGTGGGCACAAACATTTATTAATAATAAAACTCTTGAATCCCAAAGTATATGTTTTCAAATAATAATAATAATAATAATAATAATTTGTTCTCATTTCAGATTTAACCATGAGTAATTATCACCTTAATTAATTCACTGTCAGTCTTTGAAAGAATTCAGCAAGTGCCTGCTTTGTGCGAAGGAGAGTGTTAGGCACTACACAGAGTTATGGTATGTGCTATAATGGTACCTCGGTACGCATCGTTAATTGGTTCTGGGAGGCGAGACAAGTATCAAAAACAAGTACCAAGCCAATTTTTCCCATAAGGAACAATGTAAATAAATTTAATGCACTCCCAAACAAAACAAAAACCCCCCAAACCCCACAAAATGACCACAAAAGCTAAGATAAGACCACAAGTGGACATGCACAGCACAAGAGCTCTTGTGTGACTAACACGTGACCCGTCCTTTGAGCTGGAAGGCATACTGAATCACAAGGCAGTCGACACAGACAAGTTCTAGTTTGTGCATTGAGCACCAAAGCAAAGAAGAAAATTTTTGCATCAAAATGTGTCAAGTACCAAATCCAAGGCATTTCAAAGCAGTTGAGCACCAAGGTCTGACTGTCGTCTTCTATTCTGTAACTCTGAAAATAAAGTTATCTATGTAGTGTGGGAAGCACCGCACTGAAGAAACGAAATGTGGTGAGGCTGTTATGGATGACAGGATATGGACAGGCAGAGGGGGAGAAGAAAGTCATCCGGGTAGACAGACGAAACTCAGGACTGAAGTCAGTGGAGCATCCTGAGGAATCACTTGGGAGGGATGGCCGTGCGTTATAATTTACGTCGGAGAATGTGCGAAGTCCCAGACACAGCAATGCCCGGTGTTGTTGTCTAACTGTGACTTTACGATAGTGAGCCCAGTGTGTGTGATGTTTTGTTTGCTATTTAGGGAGAATGTGCCATTTTGAAGCAAAGGCCAGTGAGTCATGGGTCAAGCTGTGAGCTTCCTGTGAGTAAGACTGAGTGCTCCATTACTAATTATAAACGAAAGAAAATGACTGTTGAAAGACAGTGCTCGGGGTGTTTATTTTTCTGCTGTCTGATAGCTCCACAATGAAATTAAGTGAAGAGCATGAGTACTTACTCCCTGAGTGTTTCTGAGTCTCTCTTCACTCCATCACAATTTCCTATAACCCAACACTGATCCTTAGAAGAGCAAAGACAATCTATGCCTATGGCTGAGAGGCATTCGTGTGCTGCTCATTAATTTCCCTTGAGAGAAATACTCAGAGAAGTTTCTAAAAGATAATTGTGCTCCAAGGGAACTCAATTATATTTTTGAGAAGTTCTTAGGGAGATTACTTTCCATATCAAACATAGCATTCGGCACTTGATCAGAACTAAGGGTGACAGCTTACCTCACAGACACAAGAGCTAAGACACAAGGACATGAACATATGGATATGCTACTTGGTGTTCCTTGGCAAGCAAAGGTTTGTGTGTGCAGCCTGGACACATGTCAGGGACAAACTCCAAGTTGGCACGGCACAGGGAGAGGAAAGAGCAGGGCATTTTGCACCCAGAGTAGTGAGATCCGGCTCCAACTCTGCTCCTGTCCTGTCCTCATGCCTCGTACCATTGCTCTGAGCCTCCGTGTCTTACTTCGCACAGTGGGATGATGGTGTTTTCCTCACAGTAGTTTCACGTTGTGGAACTTCAGCGCTGACTATTAAGTGCTAGACAATTGGAGTTTAATGTTGTTGTGATGAAAAGGGACTCAAGTGAACCCTACTCAAATTAGCACTTCGTGGCTACCCTAGCAACTATAGAAATTCTAGCAAGTTTAGCCTCAGTCTGATGGACAAACTGCTGAGGGCTGAGTCTCCAAAACAGCAGGATTGAAAATGGTTCATGGATTTCATGACTTTGTAGAAGTTTAAAACTATGCTGGTTAGAGGACAGTTTATCGATAACTACGTTATATCATTAGTAATTGATTTGTGAGACATGCAGTACTTACGAGTATGAATTATTTTCAGTCTGAGAGATAATATGCTCATACCTTGTTCAGACTCTGGGACTACTCAACGAGGAAGTGTCACACACGCATGTGTGAGTCATCACCAGCCCTTTATGCTTTTGAGCATCATGAAAAAGTGTTGATTCCAAAAGGCAGAAACATGTAAGAATATACATTTATCAGCCCCTGGGAAGCTGGTTTCCCAGTTATTGAATTAATTACCATATATCGTTGAGTTAAATATGTTAATGGGTTTGGATTACACGCTCCTTCAGTATTCTCATACCTTAATGGAAATGAAAAATGAATAACAGAAAAGATTATTTTAAAAACAATAAAATATTATTTGACTGTGGGTTTTTGTTGTTCTCGTTGTCCTAGGTGAGAGTATAATGACAAACTCACATACTAGACCTTGAAGAGCCTTCTGAAGAATCCACAATTCCTTTTTGGCATGTTGTGTTAATTAACTCTGAACAGTTGGTAAAAATGTTAAATACAATATAGTTATTTCAATAAGAAATCACTATGTACTAGCCTTCTACAACTAAGGCTATTAGAATTTTCTCCTGAAGCTAGAAGCACATTGTGAAAGTTTGCTATATGTATTAATAGATATTTTATTAGGCATTCAATTATATAGCATTTATACCATGCTTTACAATTAAGTGTAAATCAAATGCTAAAGAAGGATATACACCATTCCAGCAAGATCTGATTAATCTTGAATCTGCTGATTATAGTCTGATTTATTAAGAACATCTTCCCCCTGCATCCAATAAATGCATTGTTAAAGAATGTCTCCCCAGATAAATCAAAAATCATTTATTAACTTTCATGCCCGTCTAGCTAAATGGAAGCTAATATACTTGCAGCCAGTGTCAGATTTCCTGCCAGTTCTCAGCCTTTTGTGGGTGATGTGTCTCTTCGTGTGCCATCTCAGTGTGCTTGTCCTTAGTGTAGCCTGGACACTCTCGGTGTAGCCCTCCTGCTCACTCCTGGAGCTGGCACAGCTGTGGCCTCTGAGCGGTTTGTGTCCCAGGACGATCCATCAGAGACAACGGAGCCAGGAGGCCATCGGTACCTTTTGAGCTGGCTTGTTCGGGAAGCACATAGGCTGTAGTTGAGAACTATTATTTATTTCTCTACTAACTATCACCGGAGTTTAGAGGTATCTATATTGCATAGGAGGTGTTTTATGCATTTTCTCAATGATACACATGATTAGTTATCGGTTTAATGCATAAAAAGGGCAGAATGACCTTACAGATCCACAAGAAACTTTGCTTCCACTCTTCAGCACAGAGGAGGGGTGGAGACCGCGGTTAGAGTTTTGGCGTTTCTCAGAGTCCTTAACCACAGCTCCCTGCCTGTATCAGAATCACCACATTCCCATGAAACTAGCTTCTTGTGTCACTCATGCTGTGGCTTGAGAAAGTTCCAGATCATCCTATGAAGAGTCTTCTCTAACTTTTGAGAGGTAGAAACTGGATCAACAGTGGAGTCATACAGTGGATAAAGGTGGGCCCCAGTAGTGTTTAAATCTCTTGCTGTCTTTGATCCTATATGCTCTGAGCCATCTACACCTGACTTCCCCTTGGGGAATGCAGACCAGGGCAAGGGCTTTGGTAGGCAGGCGCTTTATTTTGAGAGTAAAACCAGGAAATGGAATGGGGGTGGGGGAGGGTAAGGAGACAAGCAGGAGGGAGAAGTCCATCCCAGAGCACGTTTGTGAGTAGTCCTGTGGTGGGCTTGGTCCTGCTAGAACCCTCACAGTACCACCCCTTCAGGGGATGAGGTGACAATGCCTGAGGGCTGGGCACATTCTCCCAGGTCCCCCTGGAGCCCTTTATTCATGAAATCCTCATGAATACCCAGAGAGAAACCGAGGACCCCCAATATCTTGTCTTGGGGAACGACTCCTGAGTTCTTTCTTGTAGAGGGAAAATGCAGAGCTGTCCTCAGTGGATTGTGGTACGTGTATCTGATTATATCTCATTTCTATTGCTACTTATGGGTGGTTATTATCAGAATTAATTTAATTCTGAAATATATCTCAGATGTCTAATTCTGTCTTTTCATTTTTCACATGAGAAAACAAGGGCTCAGAAAGGTAAGGTATCTAAAATCACATAGCAATTCAGAGGAAGTTCTTATTTTAAACTCAAAGATTACTTGGCTCCCTGCTTAAACCCTATCCACCGCAGCTCACTGTCATTAAAAATGCAAAAAGCATCTGACGACAGGTTCTATTTCAGCCACATTAGATTCTTGCATTCCAGGACTCTTAGGGATGAGGTAGTCAGCCCTATATAGTAAGCATTACTGTTTACCAATATCTATTATTATCTTCAGATACATGGAAGATTCCAGTTCTCTGTATGGCCATGTGACCTGTTCTAGTCAATAACACGTGAATGGAGGCAATGTCTATAACTTCTGGATCAAACCATCTGCCTGCATTTGAGTCTCTAGTCTTCTCTTTCCCTAAAATATTGCTGGGGAAGGTCATGTGTTTGAAATGAGGGCATCTTTAGATAATGAAGCCTCCATCAGCTGGATATTTTGAGACACCAGTACGAACAACCTGCATGTTACAGGCCGCTCAGTCATCTCTGACTCAGGTGACTCTATGAATAACTCTATGTCCACACTGTTCTCCTGTCCTCAACACCCCTGCTACACCTATATTTCAACCTGTCCTGGCCAAGTCGTATGAGCAAGAGACCAACCTTTATGCGATTTAGGGGCTACTATCATAGCATGACCTAGCCCATCCTATGTAATACATTAAGGCAATTATTCTATACTTCTTGAACCACTTTCATTTTTTATTGAATGTTGATCCTTTTCAAGTCAAACCTGGGTTTTCTTTATTGTGATGGTAGACAATTCCCTGTTAAATTTCCTAGCAATCGGCATATTAACAATGATGTTTGATTAACAATGACTTCTATTAACAAGGATGTGTCTGTCTGTGGCAGCCATGAGACTAGATTTCACAGATCTCCAACTACAGGGAGCATAATTACCCAGGGGCCCCCCTCTCCTGTGCTCTAAAATCCATTATTATGTTTGTTCAGAGGCCATGTTTTCCGTGAACTGCTCCCATCTGCTGACTAATTATGGCAAAGATGCTAGAGCAAGCATGTTCTTGGAAGACCTGGGACTCCCCTGACAGCCAACTCTGATATAGGGACTTCTTGATGATCCTGCCGAACCCCCTTAGACCACTTGGTAGTCCAAGGTGCTGCATCCTACTTCCTGCCTCTCTCTTTCATTGATGATCAAACCTGCGTTGCACTTTGACAGCTCAGCCAGCTTAGCCATTCCCTCACTATGCTCCCATGCAAGTATTTATATTCCTACACAAATAAAGATATTGCACATTTAATTCCATTTTGGCATTTCCTTCTTGAAGAACCCAAACATATACATTCCCATGTCATAACTAAGATGTTCCCAAAATATAAATTCTTTCTGGGTCTGCTTATTCAGTGATCGGATTCATTATCTTAGAACTATTAATTGCCTTTAACTCATAGCCAGAAATTTTAAAACCAGAAATATGCTTGGGGAGCTGGTCCAGAGTTTCTCAAAAATGTAGACCAACTGCATCAGAACCATCTGTGATGCTTGTTTAAATGTGTCCCAGACCTGCTGAAACTGAATCTCTGAGGATGGGACCTAAAAACCTACATTTATGATCCAGCTTCCCAAGTGGTTCTTACTTCCTATTGTGGAGAGTCGCTGATCAAGTTCACGTAAGACTAAAACCCAGTGAAAGAAAGAAATCCAAATTACTCAACCAATTTAAGTCAGAATTCAGCCTAAAACATAGGTCTTTGCATTCCAACATCAGCACAATAACTGTTTACATGGTGTACTATATTGTACCATCTGCATCTCACAATGGGATCTTTTGATAAATAATCAGAACTCACAGGAAAAGGTCTTTGCCCTTTACTACCTATGACACCTCTCATTGCCTTGAAAAATCTGATATGTGGCCATTTCAAAGACTTGGTCAAGGTGACAACTGATTATTGTGAGCAAAAAACTAGGGAAATAATAATGACCACTTTTTCCAGAGGCATAAATCCAAAAATTTCACAGCTAATGATGTAAATTAGAGAATAACTTGAAAATTACATGTGTGGCAGTATTTTTGAATAGATTTTTTTAGTGATGGTTGATTTGGTGTTTCTTTTACACCTTTGAAACAATAAAGTCATGAAAAACTTGGTGTTGATATTGTGACCAGTTTAAGAACTAAATTAAATTTGGTCTTCACTGTTAATAAATCTAATAAAAGTAACTGATTGTTTGATCTAAGTTAGTTACATTTACAAGCCCTGTAGAAATATACCATATAAATTGAAAAGAATCTTAATAATTGAAAGAAATAACTCATTAAAATAAAATAAAAAATCAAACATTAAAAGGAAAAAATAAACAGGGACAAAGCTACAGTTCATCAGAAACATAAATAAAATATAAGGACCAAATTACAGAATTTAGATGCACATATATGTAAGTGAAAAATATATGGGGGAGTCAGAATCTGTGACAAACTAAAAATAAATATAATAGTAACATATAATAATATAAACACCAATTTCAAGCATGACTAATAAACCTCAACCGCGATAGAAGTTAATACTTTATAATCAACATTAGGTCAGCTTATATTAATATTTTGCTCAATTGATCTCCAGACTTGAAAGGAGATAGTGAAAGTATTCATTGTTACCAAGGAGGGAATGAAGCAGAATCTACAAAGAGAATGTAAATGTATTGGCTTGTTTATTCTAGAAACAAAAAACACAAATCTGCTTTTATCATTAAGAAAATTCCAATGGTTGAAATAGATAAAAGGACTTAAATATGATAGAAACCATATCCGCTTTAGTCATCATTTAATCAACACATAGAACAGTGCCTGGCACGTAGTAATCATTCAGACAGTGACAAAATAAATGAACACAGTCTTATTGGAAATCGAGGAGAGTTTAGGTGTTTACCATGACAAGAAGGAGAGGTTAAAATAAAAGGCATTTCAAATTCTTTAATATACAAGTTCTGACAATTAAGTTTGCAAACTCGCCACCATGCACTTATGTTGGCAGCACTGTACACACAGCTTGGTAAGGTGTCATAACCTTGGTGTACCTGTGTCATAACTGTATTTATATCAACATGTGGTGGTGTCTTGCTGAGTGACACTCATTATTGCTGCATGTTTTTCTGTGCCATTATGAGAATGTTGGAGCTTGAATTAGAGCAACAAACGCATGTTAAATTTCTTGTTAAACTTGGCAAGAGGAGAGGTGAAATCAGGGACATGTTAGTTCAAATTTATGGGGATAATGCCATGAAGAAAATGACAGTGTACAAATGGATTAAACTTTTTCCTGGGGGAGAGAAAGCATCACTTATGAAGAAAGATCAAGGTGGCCAGTAATGAGCAGAACTGATGAAAACATTGCCAAAAATTCATCAAATTGTGTGTCAAATTATTGACTGACTGTGAGAAGCATAGTAGGCCAAGTAAACATTAACATAGACACAGTTAGGAAAATCTTAACTGGAAATCTTGGCATGAGAAATGTGTGTGCAATAATGGTCCTGAAGGAGCTCACCGATGAACAAAAGCAAAGGAGAGTCAAAGTTTGCAAAAATCTTTTTGAGAGACAAGATAATGTTTTGGGCCGTGTTATCATTGGTGATGAAACATGGGTGTACCAGTACAACCCTGAAACAAAGCTTCAAAGTGCACAATGGAAGTCAGCCAATTCTCCATGACCAAAAAAGTTCCGTCAATCCAAATCAAAAGTCAAAACGATGTTGCTAACCTTTTTGATATCAGAGGGATTGTTCATTATGAATTTGTACCAATGGGACAGTCAACCAAGTTTATCATTTGGAAGTGCTGAAAAGCCTGCATGAGAAAGATGAAAATGACCTGAACTTTTTGCCAACAACTCACGGCTCTTGCATCATGACAGTTTACCAGTTCACATGGCACTCTTTGAAGGAGCTTTTAGCAAATAAACAAATAACTGTATTTGAACACCCTCATTACTCACCTGATCTGGACTGATGACTGTTTTCTTTACCTGAAGATAAAAGAAATATTGAGAGGATAACATTCAGGTAATCAAGGCTAATACAATGACAGCTCTAATGGCCATTCCAGAAGGAGTTCCAAAATTGCTTTGAAGGGTAGACTAGGTTCTGGCATTGATGCATAGCTTCCCAAGGGGAGTACTTTGAAGGTGATCATAATGATAGTCAGAAATGAGGTATGTCGCACTTTTGTAGGATGAGTTCACGAACTTTATTGCCCACACACACACACACACACACACACGCACACGCACACACACACGCACGTACGCATGCACACGCACACCGCACACATGAATATATATCTACATCTCTATATGACACATACATATACACACACGCACACATGCATATATATCTACATATCTCTATAGGTACACATATACACACATATACACACATACACACATGCATACTCACACATGTGCGCATGCACACATGCATATACATCTACATATCTCTATAGGTACACATATATACACATACACACATGCATACACACACACACATGCATACACACACACACACATATTTCTGTGGTGTACGTTTGGATCTCATGTCTAATGACCGAAGTGTGTGTTCAATGTGATTGGTCTAAAAACCTACCTTACTGGGTTCCATCATTCAATTCAAGTAAGAGGAAACAGAGAGAGAAGTGCAAAGATAATGGGGAATTTTTTTAATCAAAAAGGTATCATGGATTTAGAAAAATGTTAATTACTGCAGAAAATCATTGCAATAACAACAGCAGGGGGATGGAGTCTGCAAGAGCCAGCCAATTTTTAAATGTTTCTTTATTAATAATTCTCCTGTACCATGGGGTTCTACCATGTTGATTAGCTGATTGTAAGAAGATAACTGCAGGAGAGATGGGTTCAGGCCACAGCTAGAGCTGATTTTATTTTTCCACATTCATGTTTTAAATGTTAACCATAGCCTCACTTGCTTTTCTCTCCACACATGTGTATGTACACACACGCTCACCACAACCTTCTTTGTCCCATCTACTAACACAACTGCCTGATGCTACTGGGCATTTATAAATATTTGTGCTCTCTGAATTGAAAAATTAGATAAAAAGAACGCTTTCATAGAATAAGAATCTCTTTCTTTTCAATATATCCAGGTTATAAAAATCCCTTATTGAACAATGTGTTCTTGGAGTGCTTGCAGCCAGTCTCTATTTGATTATATAATATGCTCGGGACAATTAAAATGGAGAACTTCTGTAGCCTAGTTCTGGGCATTAAGAGAGTAAAGTCAGGCCAAGACACCCAGAAAAGGGTGAGGTTCCCCGATCTGGAAATCTGACACTACGCAGTTCTGGTCAAAAGAACACCTTTCTCCACTGAATGTTTTCATTCAGCAGCCCAAACTTTATACCTTTTAAATCGGCCTTGGCCAAGTTTCTTAGTGTTTATCTTGTCAGCCTGGTACTCACTTCTCACACGAGCGTTGCCTATTGGGAACTGCTAAGAAGCATTTTGATTGGGTTCCAATTAAGTACTCGTCTGTCTCAAATTATTGTGACTACCAGGTGAGACACTGACATCAGTAAGGAACAATTTACTAAACCAACTTTCTTTTTCACACGTCACTGTTTTGTATTCCAACAAATTGTCAGGAAACAGATATTTGGCCCCCCAACATAGGGCCAAATATATTATAATAATAATTTGATGATTTATACCATGCATGCTATTAGATTCAAATTAATTCCTTCTTTATAATTAAAAAAATTTACCCACAACTAGGAAGGGAAAAACACTATTCTGCCTTCCAGTTTATGAGATAAGAGTTGAATAATAAAGTAATATTTTGCTGATTTAATTTCCTACTTTTTCCTCTATCTTTCTTTAACACAAGATCAAAATTGGAATGCATTTCAATGAAGAAACAGTGTGAGATAATATCTAGTAATTCCTTAAGCGTTTTCTACATGAATATCTTCTACTGAAATATTAAAAACAAAATCGAAGTCAAATATCTTCTTAGTTCTTTCTACATGTATCTCAGACTTAATTCTTATTTTACCCTATTTTGCTGTGGTAGTTATCTCCTGCTTCCAATACTGGCCTCTTTTTCCTTCCCTAGCTATTTGTTCTTCAATGGAAATATTTTCCTTGAACTTTGCAACTATCGATCTTCTAAAAAATAATCAATTCCAATGTCTTGGCATCCCAATTTTATTTCATTTTAAAGCATTATATTTTCAATTCCTATTCAGCCATATTTCTATGTTGTACTAGTTACATAATAGCAGCTCGTGGAAATTGCAGCGACAGCTGAGTCTGAATACTGGATTCAAACACTACTGTCGAGTTTGCTAAAGCCTGTTCTTTCTAATCTAAAGAGTTTTTATTTTTGTGGTCCTCAGTATTAAATTCTATCTTAAGTTCATCTAAGAGTGAACATAAATGGGAACAAAATTATTGTGTGGTTAATTTTTAAATGAAAGTATTGGTAATTAGTTGCTTTTATTATATTAGTTCTTTCCACAAATATATCAATTATAGAACTGAATGTTTCCATGGATTCTAAATAGCCAGAAGTCAGACCAAGTGTTTCAGTTACAATATATTTGCACAGGGGTACCCTGTGCAAATAGAAAATACAAAGAGGTTAAAAACCCTCACATACAAATTTGAACAAATATTGGTGCATGCTTTTCACATTGGGCTACATCTCTTGGAGGTGTGAGAGGCTCTTTTAGTTGGTTCTCTTCAGCTCTTTTTTTTTTTTTTTAAATAGAGCAAATGGTTTTTAAAATAGAAAGAAAATGTTTTGCTATGCAGTCTACATTTTATTTACTTAGAGGTTGGTTTTAAACGTATTATAATAACTATTAGATGTATGGTAAAATAAGTCACCATGTATATTCTCTCCTGGGTAATATATGAGTTAATTTAGAAAGAAATTAATTACTAAACAGAAAGAAAAAATATTTTAACTTTTTAAAAGTATGTTTAGAATGAAAATATAAATGTTCTAAAATTTTTCTTTATTTTACTTGTACATAAATTCGCAAATGCATTCTTTGAAGTAGATTTCAGAAGGCAGCTGTACCTACAATTATATGGAATTTTACATATTTGGCCAAATGTTTAATTTAGTTTAATATTTAATCAAGATTTTTTTATTATAATAATTACAAAATCATATAATTTTTAAATTTTAGCTTAATATTCTCAGCAACATCATAACTTAAAGTCTTGTAAAAATTTTAATTTAAAAACTTAAGTTAAAATGGGTGATATTAGATAGTTATTTCATTCTGACACCATAATATAAACAGAACTTTATTTTTATAAGATTTATTTAACAACAACATTATTAATAGAAGTATTTTATTACATTAGCACTGATATATTCAACAATAGTCTTCATGGCAAAGATGAGTGTTTAAAAATAGGCTGTAATTTTGAAATTCACAATATCGAATTAATACAACTGTACAATTTTTATTCAGTATACACCCTATAATACATAAAAATTAAGCAGGAATTTTAACGTTTTAAAAACATCTCCATTTCATTTGAGAAGAAATTGTTCCATACTTAAAAACTCATTTTTAATGCAAGTACACTTCTTAGAGTTTGCTGATGCTAAGATGCTGAGACCATATCTGACCACTTTTACTCAGAGTAGGTTCTTTGCAAGTTAAGTATGGATATAAATTCATTACAAGGTTAAAAAGGGGCATGTTAGTGTGAAGCAAATGTTTCCACTTCTTTCTCAAACATAACTAACTTTCTTATTTTCAAACTCAAAGCCCGAGAAGAATCTGATTAATTGTCAAGACAAGAAAAACAATTCTTTACCTTGGTTGTTAATTTCAAAAATTTATCTTTAAACGAAGTTAAACAACTGTGCTTATCTTTAATTATTTTTTTCCTTTATTAGATCTTAGTTATCTGGAGAAACTAGAAAATATTTTTTACTCCTCTATTCAAAACAAAAGTTTTTTACTCTGATTTTCAGTTTCATATTTCCATATAAAATTTGAGAAAGGGTGCAGAAATATAACTACAGAAATAATTTGACAGATTGAAAGCTAAAAAACATTAACTTTTCACTAGCCTTCAGAAAAGAAGGGACTTATCCAAGAAGTGTTCAAAATCAAAATAGGTTGTCCTCTTCAAAAGTACAATATAATGAGAGCTTTTAAATTTCACAAATTAAATGTTTCTAAAGGCTTAATGTTGTCACCGCTTATTGTGACTCAGTGCCCTCTGGCTTTTGCAACTGCTGTCCTGCTTCTTACCGGCAGCAGAGGGCGCCCTGGCATTGTTGACACCGGATACCTCCTGGTGCATTGCGCTAGCAACTAGTTCCTAGGAAGGAAACGTACCATCTCCCTGGAGGGCTGTCGTTGAGCATCTCAAAGTGTCAAGCTGTTCCTAAGTTATTCCGAGAACCTTTGATTTCAGACTACTAAATGAAAGTTGTGATTGTCAAAGGGTCCCCACAGCACGCAGCACTGAAATTCTCCAATTATGAAGACTTGATTGATTTATTGCTAAAATGCTGAGCGTAGAATTTCGTGGCAGGGAAATTGGCAATGGACATTAAAGCAGATGATTATTTTTTAAGAGAAATAGAAAACAGTCTTTAAAATCTAGAAATATTGCGGATCAATAACCACTGTAGATTTAATCATGGCAAGAGGATTACTAAATTGAGTGTTCCTTATCTAAGTGGCGTTTTACCTTCTTTCTTTCACAGCATGTATTTTTGTTCTATTTAGAAAGTAATTTTAAAACTAATTAAGCTTTTTGGAGGACAGGTTTAGAGTGTCCTGAACTGGAAGGATCAGGGTGAGGGAGATTAGGTGTGTTCCTATTATGTAATATGAATTATAACACAACCTAGGCAGCGATATTTTGCAGCCTTGGACGCTTGTTCCTTCATGAATTATCCCAGGGGTTGTGGCTGCAGGAGATGAGCACAGTTGCATGGATACTAGAAGAAAATCAAAGCTTCCACACTAATGTGTAGTGCTTTAACCCCATTTCAATGTCCAGTAACTGCTTTTACCTGGCACAAAAAGAATATTCCCCAACCCTTTCCTTTCATCATTCGAGGAGCCTCCTTTTTCCCCCAGTATGTTTTATCTACTCCCTCCCAAACTGTATAAAATAAAATATAAACCTAAAATATGAATGGATATGAAAGACCAAATTCACAGTTCTGAAATTGGAGGGCAAATAAAAATTCACCTTGAGGGCTGGGGGTGAGGATATACCTGGCTGAGGGTATTGTGCTTGGTGGTTTTAATTTTTGAATCATTTCATGTATCTCCATCATTCAGGTGTAAAAGAACACATCTGATGAAAGGTATGACCCATTTATAGTCTATTTCTATATCTGGACCAAAATCGGTGTTGCTGCCTCCATTGTCCAATCTGGATTGTTTACTCTATTCCTAATTTTAAAATTTAACATTGTTTACCTTTGTGAATTTATAAACAAACGAATGCAAGCAAACGCATAACAATTCCTTTCGAGAGTCCAGGCTGGCTACGAATTGGTCAATTTGTCGGTTCTCTCTCTCTCTCTCTCTCTCTCTCTCTCTCTGTTTGTTTATCTTTCTCTGTCTCTCCTCTCTCCTCTTTGATTTATTATTTATTTAGGACATTTAAATTTTTATTATTTCTATATAACGCTGTCAATATTGAAGTTAGGATGATGAAATACGCTGATAGATTTAAAGATTTATTGACTATAATAGTACTGAGCCTCCTAAAGCGAATATTCATTCAGTAAACCACCCTGCCTTTTTCCACCTGCCCAGAGCTACGAGGAGGAGGGTGCTAAGGTTGGTTTTTCCGCAGTGCGGGTTTCAGGCCTCCAGGCCCTGCAGTGCCTCCCGCCGGCAGGGAAGCGTGAAGCAGGCTCCGCGTACCAAAGCGGTCTGCAGAGCTCCGCGCTCTGGGCCTGCCCACCTAGCAAGGCTGCCTGAGGTGAGCCTGGCCCCAGGCGGCAGGCTGGATGGACTCCAGTTTGGTCTCACCTAGTCAGTCCTCCTCCCACCCCTTCTTGGGACGTCTCCAGGCCCACCCTTGAGTCCGTCGTACGTCCCTTTGGTGAATGCACCAGCATTATTAAACTGCGTAGCTGAGGGCCTCACGTTCGTTAAGTTTGAAGGTAGATAACTTAAGAAAGACATAAAATAGAGACTTTATTCCCCTCATTCTCCTTCTTACAACTCCTGCCCACTACTTAGATTTGGGTTTCAGCCTAAATAAACTGATGCCCCCACCCCAATATACATACACTGCGTATGTATAAACTCCGTGAAGGCGAAAAAGCACACGCCAACTGCCGCCACCGCTAAAGTGGGCTATTTCGGTAACTAATCGATTTTGCTGTATACGACAGTTCCCTGCTTTTAATTTTTCGTTCGCAAATTGCCTAATATCCTGGTATGCTTTGGGGGTAGGGGCTGGACTGTCCCATTGCATTTTGGTTAAAGTAACGGAGAGAAGCGGGCCGTGGTCAGCACCGCGGACAGCGGCGCGCGCTGCCCCCGCCGTGCGTGCTCCCCGGGCGCCTCTCCTTTGTTCCCAGCCCCGCAGGCCCAGGCAGAACAAAGACCGCCATCAAGGCTCGCTCTCCCGGCCTGGGTGTGTCCTTGGCTCCAAGGCCGCGGGGCGGAAATACTACCTTGCAAAGTCCATCTCCTTGGCTCCCAAAGAAGTTCGTTTACTGAGTCCTAAAGTTTCTGGCCTGGGCTCATCCCCTCGTCCTGCTCCCTCGGTTGGGCCGTGGCGGCTGTGGCGCACCAGGAAAATTCTCCAGGCTTTCTAAAAGCCAGGCTGGAGGCCGGGAGGAGAGAAGGGGAGAGGGTGGGGGTCCCGAGCTTCCCCGAGGAGCTGAGCCGTTGGAGGTCTCTTGCACAATGGGGCGAGGGCGCCATTTAGCGTTATTAGCGCTCGGTTTCGCTGCCGCGGCTTGGCCCAGGATGGCAAGCAACGTCACTACCCGCTCGTGGCGGGCCCGCTGCTCTCTAAACGCGGCGGCTCTCTAGAACATTTGCACAAACAGGCACTCGTGCTGTCCTGACAGCTGTCACTGAGGCTCCCCTACCATCCCCCTCGGGGACCTGCCTGCGGATTGCGGAGCGGTTACTGAAAACCGTGATCCTTGGGCTTACGGACCACTGGGCTGCTTCAGGAATCCATCTGAGGGTCTCTGCGTGCCGCAAAGGCTGGGCTCGGTCTACTACCCTTCCAGTCTCCTTGCGGTTGCCTGGTGTCCTCCAAGTGCAGCTGTAGGCTCCGCTCTTGGCATTCACCGCGTGCCTTAATTGTATGACATTAAATCAAGGTCCGCTGTGAACACGGAGGGCAGAGTCCGGTCTTGGTCCGGAAAGTAACTGACCCCCTGCGAACACCGCACTTCTGCCCCTCCTCCTCCCCGGGGCCCCCCGAGTCGTAACTCAGGAGCCCCCGCGCCTGTCCCAGCTCGTCTTCTGCCCCAGCTGCCAGGGCCGTAGCCAACGAGGCTGCTCGCGGGCAGTGCAGACGGCGCACGTCTGCGCGTGCACGTGCGTGTGTGTGCACGCCATTGGCCACCCACCTAAACACACGCGCACGCCTAGGAATCTAGTTTGCAAGCGATGGCGTGGATCGGAGCTCATGAGCCCTCTGGGACAGATCTAATGTCGGAACCGTGTGGTTTTACTGGCGGCCATGGACCCGGTGGGCTCTCCCGGCATCTCTTCTAAGTCACTGGTCAGGGCCGGCGGGTTGGTAAGGGGCGCGCCCCCGCGTGTTCGGACGCAGAAAGCGCCGGCACCACGTCCTGCCGTGGAAATGGGACCTAGCACAGGGCGGGGAAGCTAATCACACGTGTGTGTGTGCGCGCGCGTGGGTGTGAGATGAACACGCAGATGAGCCTGGTCTCTGTGTCCTCTGACAGCGCTCCCGCGGTTTTGGCTGGGAGCGTTAGGGGACAGAGGCGAGTCCAAGGGCGGGCTGGGTCATCTTCCTTTGTAATGCGGAAAAATGAACTCAACCGCACCTGCCTGGTCCCGAGAGAGCCGGGCGGCCCATCTGGTCTGGCTACGGCTTTGCGGCCGAGAAAAAAGGCCGATCGCTACGTCTTCCCCCCACCCCCCCCCCCCGACGGGGAGAGCGGCGCTCGGGGCCCGGCCCGGCTGGGGGTTACGGTCCAGAGCAGCGCACCCCTCGCTGCGGCCAGAGTCAGGAGGCTGGAGGAGCCCGGGCCGGGCGGAGGGAGGGCGAGCAGGAGAGGAAGGGGTCAGGGGGGTTGACCTCTACCGGCGGAGCCCTCTGCGCAGCGGGCGGGAGGCGGCGGCTCTTTTCGCGGCGTGCCCTGCGGCCCAGTCGGCCCAGGGGAGAGGCCCGCTCCTGCTCAGCATCCGAGGAAGCAGGTATCCTTCGCCACCGCGGCTTCCCAGCGGCTGGGGAGAGCGCCTAGAGCCGGCCTGGAGCTGAGACCCCCGAGCGCGCCCCTGAAAAACAGAATCAAAGCGCAGCATTAGCGAGGGAGCGAGGCTAGGGAGGCTGGGAGGGAGGGACAGGGCGCGGGGGGCGGGGGAGCAGGGCAGACAGACGAAGTGGTGGGAGGACGCACCCCCAGCCCGGGGGCCGTGACGACAGTCCCCGGGCTCCGGCCGGGCGCCGTGCGGTCGGCGGCGCGCGGGACCGGGGCGCGGAGCCCGGGGGGAGGCGCGGCGGCGGTGCGCGGGGGTCCGGGCTGCGGAAGCCTCGAGGTGGGGGGCCAGACGCTGCGGCACCGCCGCGGCCAGAGAAGGTATTCCGGAGGCAGAACCCGTCCACTGGGTCCCCAGATGGTCCTCCGGTGCAACCCAGCCGTCCCCGCGCCCTGTGCCCGCTTTCCCCTGCCTCACCCCTTCTCTCGGACACACTCCGGATCCGCACTCTCCAATCTCCACCCCTTCTTGGCTTAGGACCCTGCAAACTGCAAGACCAGCGAGTTCGAGCAAGAAAATCGAAACGATCGATGAGAGAAAGAATGACGTACACACAGAGCCCCAGAAATCCGAAGGAGAAAGACCTGCCAGCCCTGCTCAAACCTGCAGAGGACCAAAGCGCTTTCGATCGCTGCTCAGCGCCTTCGCCGAGGAGAGAGGAGCTGAGAGGCTTCCGTGGTATCAGGTGCTTTAGGAAGGGCGGTGGGGGTGGGGAGGGTGGGTCGGAGCGGTCCGGTCTTTCCCCCTCGCTTGCTGATCCAGAATTAGGGATTAATGGCTCGCTCCAGCCAAACAAATAAGGCATCTGCCTTCAGCACAAGAGGATTACACGGGCTGCTGACGTCACCAGTCAGACAGATGTTGGCTCCCAAAGTCCTGAGCAGCTCGCTGTGTCCTTGAAACCAAAGAGCCGCAGAAGGCGCTCAGTCCCCAAGAGCTGCGCCTGGGTACAGCAAAGGGCGACTGCCCTGCCCTTGTCTACAGCCCCGGCGCCAACACGGTGGCCCACAGACAGCCGCCCCGGAATGTCGCTCCCCCGGGCTCTCCAGCCCTTCTCTCACAGCCCTACCGTCCACGCTTAGGTTCGCTCAGGGCAAGCCAAAGTCACCATTCTCCATCGCGTCTCCCTCGAATGGAGACAGGAGCTGACCCCTTCTGGACAGCTCATCTAGGTCTCTAAGGCTGAGCTCTTGGGCTCTTGCTTGCTCACACACGGTTGGCCAAGTAACAGCAAAATAAGCCCCTTACGCTGGACAGAGCCCACGTTGCAGATGAGGGGCAGCCTCCTAATTATGTGCGCAGGCAGCAGGGACTGGGCTTATCTGCATCTCTTCTCGCCACTCCGCCATCCTTTCCGCAGGCCGCGGTTTAGGTTTATGTGCAGTCTTATCCGGGGTGCCATTCTGAACAATAACCCCTCTCCCAACCACCGAATTCTGAGTCCCAAGCAGAGCCTTGGGCCACCACTCGGTCAGCCATGGAGACCTCACCATGGTCCTGATCATTGTGTTTTCTTGCAAGTACTTTGAAGACATTATAAAAAATAAATAAATAAAAAAAAGTGTTCGTGTGTGTGTGTGTGTGTGTGTGTGTGTCCAAAACATATCTAGCAGCTCATGTTTAGAATCTGTACCTTCAGATAACTGCAGTTTTATTCTATAGCCAAATCCAGTGAATGAAGATAAAAATTAATTAATTGATAAACCCTAAACTCTAATTTAATGTCTTTTAAAATTTTAATTTTAGAAATAAGCTCTTTTAATATCTTGAAGCTGCATATTGTATTTGCCTTATACGATTTCCCAGGCCTTGGTAAGTCACACTGAAGTCAGGTTATGATTTAAGCCAAAGATACATGAAATTGGAATTTTAAATGAGCAATTTTGAATGTGTTATGTAATCCACAAATGAAATGGTTTTAAATGAAGTTCAATTCTGCAAAGGAATAAAGGCAATTCAAACAATGTATGACACAAAATAAATTGATCTCTGACATTGAGCCACACTGAACCAATCCTGTGCACCAAATCAAATCAGTATATATTTAAAAATCTGAGACTTTCTTAGAAAAAAGTGTTTGCCCACAATCCTGTACTGTTGGTTATAGACTGCAATGCCTAAACAAGAATAGAAGGAAGGAGTGCCTGGGTTATATCTCCATTCATATTATCCTTGTCTATCAAAGTGGCATTTAATTTCTCCAATTCCATGCATTTAGAAATTCAGTCACTGATAAAAATCAATTTAATTTGCTCTAGTGTCATTCAGCTAATGCCAGCCTAAAATAGCAAAATTTCTTTACCCCCACTCTGTTTGAAGGCCTTGTAAGAAACAGCCTTGTTTCTTATGGATGGATGGATTTAAATTTGTTATTTACTAGACACAAAAGCTAGACCTCATCTTATTTTAATTGGATAAAGAATATATACTATTTGAGACAGAGCATATACAAGTAAACCATTGTTTCTTTGAAACTTGGTTTGAATATGTTTGAAATGCCACACTTTAAATGAGTCTAAGTCATTCTAAAAATCCTAAGGGTTATTTTTGCCTCCTAATTTGCTTTGAATGTGAACTTCCATTCCCCTTTCACAAAATTTTACAAGAGTCCATTTTGCTCAGTGACTTAATATTGGTTCGCTGTCCATGGTCTTGATCCACAGCAAGGGAGATGCTAGGGGTGCATTTTCAGAAATGTAAATGACGATGCTTCTGTACCAATTTGATGCCCTAACATTTTAAGATAATGTCAAAGGGGAAAACGTCTTTAGGCTTCAAATTCCCTCTCCCATTCCAGCTGTTTTCATTTTTCTATTTGCCCCCAAATTGAGAGTACAGGAAGCAGATAGCAAAAGTTTGCATTTCATTATTTTTGAGCTGCCATCCCATTTAGGGATCCAAAGAATGGTAGGTAAGTAGGAAACAGTAATTTTCAATCTGTTTCTTTTATCTTTCAAAAAAGTCACATAGACATCCTTGTATAGGCATCCTTGTCCAATTTTACATGTGGTTTAACGAATGCAGGCTTTTTTTAAAAACAAAAATGACAAATTAAGGAAATAAAGCCAAACCTCTCTCTTCATAGACAGCTAGACACAGATACATAGATATAACACACACACACACACACACACGCACGCAAATACACAAGCACTAAGAACCTTGAAATGAATCTCTTCTCTGACACCTTACAATTTTCTCTACTGAAGCAAAGAAGGCATATGCTCTAGTAGTTAAAGCTACTCAATAATTTCTTCTGTTCAAAATAACGTTTACCTTCGGTTTAAAAAACAAAAGACTGACCTGGAAGAGTAACATTTAACCTCTCCTGGGGTTTCCTCCGAGGGGTGAAAGAATAAAGGAAAAACTTCCCTCTTCTCTCCAAACATTTAATTGTCTTTCCTCTTTTATTTTTGTCCTTCAGATGATCAGGAAAAGTATTTTACACACACACACACGCACACACACACACACACACACGCACACACACATTGTCCGAATCCTTGAGAGTCCTTGCAGATCTTTGAAGGGCACCGACCTGCACAAATTGGTCATATTTTTGTTTTGATACAAGTATCCCAACGATAAGAAAACAAGCTCTCGTCTAAACTGAGGTCGGTCCCCACGCCAGGCCACGGGTCGAACTTCAGGGGTTCACAGTGTTCCGGGCACGAGAAAGCTACTTTGCAAAGAAGTGTTTCAAACTTGGGGAAATCCTGGTACCGGAAGAAAATGGCCTAAACACAATAGAACTCGCCATTTTCTCCTTGGGAAGCACAAAGCGCTCGGCGCTGCCCGGCACACAAAGAAAGCGTGGGCCCGCGGAATTCTTGCACATTTTTCAAGAGGCCAAAAAAAAAATACCTCCCTCAGAACCACCCTTTCTCCTGCCTTGGGCGCTCCGGGAGACACACTTTCCCACCCTCGCGCAGTCCTGTCTCCAGAAGATCCTTTATTTGAGATGCAGATAAAAGACCCAACGAAGGCGCGAGGCTAAGCTAGGGAGCTAGCCCCGGCGAGGTTCAGCGCTGCAAACCGAGGAGCCTGGCCCGCCGTGGCCCGGTCTGCCAGGCCAGGCCAGGGGTGCTCGCACCCCTTTCTCCTCCTCGGGCCTCCCCTTCCAATTCCATCCCATCTGTCCTGCACGTCTGGGAGTCCGGGGGGCACAGGGAGCGCCGTGACCCGGTTTCCATCTAGCTCCTGGAACCAACCTTGCAGCTCAGAGCCGGGCGGAAGCCTCTCCAGAATGCTCGCAACGCGGGAACCCCTTGACTCGGCGCCTCCCGCCGGCCCCCCGCCCGCTGCTCCAAGTCGCCGCATCCCAGACAGCCGGTGCCCTGCTCCGCACGTCCACAACGGGCGACACACGGAACTCGCTCACGTGCAGAAAGTGCAAGCTTGGAGGAAGCCCCTGTGCAGAAAGGCATCCCGACTCAGCCGGCGGCCCGACTCACAAAGCGAACGCTCCCCACCCAGCCGGCGGCGCGCAGCCGGGAGAACGCGGGCAAAGCGGATACTTACGGCCCGTGCGCGCTGGGGTCATCCGCGGCTCAGCCCGTTGGGTCGGTTAGTGTTAAAAATAGGCACACACCGATATATTTGCTTTTGCACCTCTTCCACCGTTGAGAAGGAACGAAAACAAAAATCTCGTCGCCTATCGGGGATGGGGGAGGGGGCTGGAGATGTTCATTGTCTACGCTGTGCACACGCAGCCCAAGGAGAGACGCTCAGTGCTGTGTGGGGCTCCTTCTACTTTCTGCTTGAAATTCAGGAGCTTTCAACGCAGGAAAGCGGGGGTTCGGCCTCCCTCCCCGCCTCCCTCCCTCCGCGCGCTCTCTCCCTCTCTCTCTCTCCCTCTCTCTCTCCCTCTCTCTCTCCCCCGCTCCCCTTTTCCCTCCTCTCCCCTCCCTGGCTCTTCTCTTCTCCAGCCCAAAGACTCTCTCTCTTTCGCTTTTTTTTTTTTTTTTTTTCAAAAGAGGGCAGGTCGCTTCCTGCATCCCAATGAGTTAAATCAGTCACTTACTTCTCATGCATCAGCAGCCTCTTTAACAACCCGAGGGCTGCAGGCACAAAAGAGCATTTAGCCGTCTCCAATTTGTGGAGAAGGCCCGTCCTTAATTTGTTTTTGGAGTATAATTAAATCATGTATTTCACATAATATGAAAATACCAAGTTCCCAACTTTAGCGAATGAACTGCTAATGGTAACCTTTGAAAATATCTCCCCACCCTTCTGGTTGGTGTCGTTAGAAAGGGCCCAGGATGCCCCAGAAACGGGGAGGCCAAAGGTTTGGGCCCAAATCTACCCGCCCCTCTCCCTTCACACGTCAAGGTCACAGTCATAGCCTTCCTCCATGGATTTAAAAATGGAGCCTTAAAAAAAATTTTTTTTTTTTAAATCAACTCTTCGCCTTGGAAAGGAATGAAGTCTTTCTGTGATATGGGAGGGTCTGAGGGGTGCAATAAATGCATCCTTAATCTGGGGTACACGCGTCAGCAGGACCCACGGGGGTCAGGCGCTGGGCTGCTGGGCTGGGTGGGGGAGGCTGCCCTCCCGCGTGGGGGTGGCCGGTGGCCGTCGCCCCCCTCCCCGCCTGGCCAACTCTGGGGTCTCCCCCGTTTGCTTGTTTGTTTTTCGCTGGGGTTTCTTCCTGCGGCTGAGTGGGCCTCACCCGCGACGGCGCCGGCCTTGTTGTTGCTGTATTTTCTCTGAGACTCTCCGCGGGGTCCCGATCTGGTGCACACCGCCCAATGGTCAGAGGGGTGGCGTGTAGGGCTCCCCCTCGTCTAAAGGGGTGGGGGCACAAAGAGCAACTCGGCTTTCCCGCAGTTTCTCTTTCAGAAAAAGAACCCCAGGCCTTGCCATTGTTCTTCCTCAATGAAGGGGACCTAGGGTGACAACAGAGAGACCTCCTCTTCCCTACACTCACCACCCACCTCCTCCCTCACCCCCCATCCCCCACCAAGGCCACTGTTGGGGACAGATTTTGGAATACGTTCTTGCTCCTGACACTTTTATCCAGATCATAGGACCCAATATCACTCAGGTCTTGGTTACCTCCTTTGTATTTCGTCGCCGCACTCCGCTGAGGCTGAGCCTCCCCCGGCCCATTTTCTGGTTCCAAGAGTGCCTGTCCAGAGACACTGCTCTTGGGGGGATTAGTACCGCTGCCAACCGCATTGGGTCCATCGGAAGGGAAGGAGTCAAACGATACGAGTGTGACTGCCCACCGCCCGCCCCTGAATACTCACTGCTATGCCCTAAATCACCCTGGGTTTCTGAGCATGGCCATGTTGCATCTTGGACATTTATCCAACCGGACTCCGTGGCCGCAGGAGGACGCACAGGCCGCCAGCACCCAGCTGACATCTGCTTGAAGAAGCCAACAGTACCTCCGAGCGGGTGTTTGCAGAAAGTGAAAACCAAAAATGAAAGGAATTTTTTAAAAAATAGAGTGTGCACACACACACACGCACGCACACACTCCCAAAATGCTGAGTTTGGGGCCGGAATGACCTAACATAGAAACATCCCTGCGGCCGAACCCAGGCCCAAGGCCTCACTACTCAGGTGTTTTGTTAGCGGCGAGAGACAACACTCTCTTTGGACGCACTACTGGAAGGAATGCACATCGTCCCCCGGCCCTTTAGGCTTCACCGGATGATGCTCATTCTATCCGTTTCCAGTTTATTGACCTGGGATGTGGGACTGTTAAAGATCGGGACGTCTCGCCAAAGCCTGAGGGAGGCCGGGTCACGCGGTGCGCGCCGCACGCGCTGCCGGAAAGGTGCGGCTCGGTGCTCGGGGTCGCCAGAAGGGTCTGCTCTGTGGAATCGAGACTTCAGGAGACCTGGGTGGGCCCTTCATCCAGACAGCCTCCACCTGCACCGCGGCTCCCGGGTCCTGGAATTCCAGCCTCGTTGGTTGGGAGGCCTTAACAGGGAAACCCAGAAGGCGAGTGCGTTTCCCCTGTATGGGCAGCTCTCTCGCCCCTAAGCAGGGGCTGCAAAGGAAAAAGCTAGCGATCAGAGAAGAATGCTGGAACATTCGCCCGGGCTTTGCACGTCCTTCACCCCCCCTCACCCCCGTCCCCAACAGATGGCTGCGCCAGGACACCTGCAAGGCCGCCCGCAGCCGTCGCCTCCGCGCAGCTCTCCGGACGCGGGCCACGGTGTCGGATCACATAAGGTCACCGACCATCCCGGTTCCAGATCGCTCAGTCCCCCGCCCAAAGAACCTTTTCCTGGACACCTTTGGGCCCCTTGGGCCAACAGAGCTTCGGATCCCAGTCTCCCGCCGTCAGCCCCTTCCCAGCCCCGGTCTTTCCTCGGGTTTGCCATCGCGCAAACCTCCTCCTGCCCTGCACACCTCGTCACCCGGGCTCGGAGCTTAGGAAAATGTAACCCAACTCATTGCCAGAAGTTGTTGCTAATTAGTGGATAATAAACTTCTGTAGCCAGGGCACAAAAGTCTTTTAAAAGTGCAAAGGTGTTCTTTGTTATGGCATCAGAAAAGGGATTAGCATATCAATTGGACTGGGGGGACCAGACAATGAGCCCTCCTCCCCTTCCGCGGCCCTGAGTTCGCCGCCCGCCGGTGCCACCTCCTCCTCCTCTTTCTGTCCTTCCTCCTCCTCCTCCTCTTCCTCTCGCCCTTCCCGGAGCTGTCAGGGAGCGGGCGGGGAGCGCGGGGCGGCGGGCCGGGCCGAGCGGGCAGGCGCAGTGCGCGCTTCCCGCCGCCCACCAGGCCGCGTGGCCCGCGCAGCGCCCTCGCCCTCGCCCTGGTCCAGCGCCCAGGCGCGCGCCGGGAGAAGGTGGAGGCGCGCGGGGGGCGCGCGGGGACGCGGAGCTCGAGCGCAGCAGGTCCCGGTGGCCTCGAGGGAGCGGACCGGGCCTGTCCCGGGGGGTGGGGGGCGGTGGGCTGGGGTGGGGGGCGGCCTCGCGCGGCCCCACGCGGCGCCCCCTCCTGTAAGCCCGCGCCCCCTGCCTACCCGCGTGCGCGCGAAGCCCCAGCGGCGGCTCCACGCCCTTGGCAATGGCGAGGCACCCTCGCCCACCCTCCTGCAGCCCGCTGACCTCCCGGCCCTCGCTGGCCCGCGTCGGGCCGCTAGCGAGCGTTCGGGGCCACACGAGGCTCTCAGTCTCCAGGCGGCCGTGTCCTCGGGGCTGCAGGTCCGCTCGGCTGGTCCCGGGGAGCGGTATCCTCCAACGGGCCGCCCCGGGGCCGCCGAGGGGAGGCGGCCCGAGCGGCCCAGGCCTGAGCAGGCCCGATGGAGTCTCGGTGCGACCCGGCCTGGCCCCGCCGCCCCGCCGCCCCCCGCCGGCCCCGAGGGAGCCCGCTTCCCCGGCGGACGCACACTCCGAAATCCCGCCCCGGGCCACGTGCAGGGGAGCAGAGCAGGAGTGCGCCTCTCGGAGACGGAGCCGCGGCCCAGGCCTGCGGGGCGCGGGCCCCCGCTCCCTCCGCGACCCCGCCCGGCCGTGGCAACCCTGGGCCGCGCCGGGGCAGGGCCGCCGGGGCCCGGCCGAGGATGAGCAGAGCACCGCGCGGGGACGGAAGGAGAAAGGGGGGACTAGCAGCGACGGCGCGCTCCGCTCCCCGGCGGCCGAGCCCGATCAGTCACTTCCCCGCCGGCCTGCAGCAGCCGCGGGCCGGGCCGCTCGCCTCTGCGCCCGCAGCCCCCGGGCCACCCCGGCCAGGAAGCGGTTTCTTACTGTTTCTTCTCCCCTCCCCCCTTTTCTCCTTCTCCCACGAGGCAGCTTTCGTCCTCTAAGTGCATTTGAAAAAAAAAAAAAAAAAAAAAAAAGGAAATCTTCGGGCTCTCCTTTTCCATCAGTCTCGTCTCCTCCTAACACACGGGTGTTCGGCGAGCAAGCGCCAAACTCACACAAGTTTCCCCGAAAACGAACCGCTTTAACTGCCGGGAGGAAAAATGTCGGGGAAAAGAGTGGCGGTCGGTGTTTCCCTCAATGCAAAACATCAGAGAGGAATGTGAAAAGAGCTTTACTTTCCCTGCGAAATCTCCATTGTTACTGGGCAAACAATGGGAGCCCGGGCGACTGTGGGGCTGTGAGAATGAATAGGCGATCCGCGGGATGTGTGCGGGTCAGTGCTTGGGGTCCCGGGCCTAAAGCCCCTTTCTCAGCTTGCCACAATAAACCAGAGCAAGGTTTAGTCTTTACTGGGTCACCGGCCATCCTCTATTATTCAACACTTCACAACAAAAAACACTTATTAATCAGCGCTGACCAGAGGCCCCTTTTGAAACAAGAGGAGAGAGAGAGAGAGAGAGAGAGAGTGAGAGAGAGAGAGAGAGAGAGAGAGAGAGAGAGAGAGAGAGAGAGAGATGAAAAGAAGATTGAGAAGCCCTGGACAGATCTTTCTAAAGCCAGAGCAGCCATAGGGTACTTTTCTCCAGTGGCCAAAGTTTATCTGATACAACAAAGTTTCTGATCAGGCCATGCAGACCTGGATTTCTCATTTGCTTTACTCCCTGTCTCTTCCTCTGAAGATTTTGGAAACTTTGTTGCGAGGAAGGATGGCTTTAGGTCAGATTGCTAAGGCCTGATCTTAAAGATCTAATTGCTATTGGAAGACAGAAGCCTGTTTCCCAGCTGGGCCTCCACTCTGGAGATGGCGCAAGGAAGACTGTCCAGCTCTGCCCTGGGCACCCTGCTGATGGATGAGGTGTCAGGCCAGTAGTCATGTGAGGACTGGTTTCCAAATGGTATGAGCAGTAGTCAAATGCGGTACTTATTGGTGATACGGAATGCAATCTGTGGATTTTCTACTTCATGATGTTTTAGTCTGGGTATATTAAATGACTGAAATTGCTAGAATTGAAAGGAACTGACTAGTCCTATGCTAAATAAGAATTTAAGGGAAAGAATGTGCTGAATTAGTTTGAGAGAAGAAAATGGTTCAAAATGTTTGATACCACTAGAATCAGTGGATTCTTGGCTCCACTTTGATAACTTTTGCAGAGTTTATTTGATGTTTATGACCTAATTGTATTTCTTTATCTGGTTACATGATAATTATGAGCACATGCTCAGACATGTATGGACACTCATCTACACCAAAGTGAAGTGCTACATACGTCAGCTGTATGGGTGAATTTAATCTATTTGGAACTCAGCTATACATGTTTGAGGGCAAAATTTTGTTGCTTTCTGTTTGGGGTTGGAAGCCAATATTTCTTGGTTATTCTGTCTGTTTTACATTACTCAGGTTGCAATTTAGCCAAGTGAGCAAAGCTCTTTTGTAATGGCTGATGTGTACATGTGAACGGACGCAGCAGATACTGAATCTTGGTTGTCAAAAGACATAAAACAATTATTTTCCTCAAGAAATAGAAGTGAGTGTCAAAGCAGTATTCTTTTAAGAATAAAATTTCATTTGTGTGCACTTTTGGATTGTGTAACATAACTAAGCATTTCACTTGTTATGATTCAAAGAAGCCTTTAAACCCAGAAAATGTATGGATAGGGGACTGTGAGTTCAGCAAATTAAGCTGTAGGACTAGAAGGCTTGGTAATGAAAACAAGAAGGCAGAATTACTTGATAGTAAACTACACCAGTGTTTACCAGAGTTTATGTACTAAATGCAAAAATGGGTTGCATGGTTTGGTCTCAGGAAGTGTTTTACTTAGCTGCCTACTATTTGAGATTGGCTTTTTTATGTAGAAAATATTGTGTTACTCAGATTTTGCAGAGCTCAACGGTTCTTGCAATGGAGTAATCAACTGTTATCTGAATTATTTAAAGCCTGGGATTAAAGGCCTTGAAGTTGAATGCTGACAAGCTCTCACATGTAGGGAGGGGAAAGTTAAATATTCTTTTCTTTCTGTATATACTTTGAAAATAATTTGGTCAAGTGTGGTGAATTATTTTTAACATTTATGCATAGGAACAATGAATAATTCTTTTACAAGTTGTTTTCTAAATGAGCAAATAAGATTATTCAGAAAAAGAATAAAAATAATAGCATGTCACCTAAAATGCCTTGGTTTTTTAAAAGAATTATTCTTTAAAACACATTTTTGTTATAGCAATCTCTATTATTTCAGAAAATTGTTTAGGGGGTAGATACACAGAATATATTCATTCAGCAAATTCATTTGTAGAACATGACAACTTTATGTCATGCTTTTCCTTTTAGTATTTTGGTTAACTTCCTAATTTGCTTAAAGGAAGCAATATACCATTGTGTGTATATTTTTACTTGCAAACTGAAGATCTGTACTAAATGGAACTACTCATTCACAGATAATCTTCTAAGTGAATTCTATTGAATAAGCAAATAGTTGAGAAAAGCTTTAATCATAATATATAATACATTGAATGTGTATATATATCATCACACAGCACATCATTTTACACTTATTTATAGCCTCTAAACACTTTTTTCTCTTTCTTTCTTTTTTTTTTCTAAGAAATTAAGTAAATAGCATTGTAATGACATTCCCTTAAACATACCAGTGAATTTGTATGGAAATTGAAATAGCTTCCACATTTGTCAAAGGAGAAAAGAATGATATGTAAACATGATATTCAGCAAATGTTTAAAATAGAGACATGTTATTTGTTGATATTATTTATCATGGAAGCAATCCTTATTAAATTTGGTATATCTTTATGAAATCATTGTTACTCCAAAGTACATTTATTTAGTACTACATACATACTGTTGCGATTTTTTTTAAAAAAAGTACATCTGTAACAAAAACTTAAAATTACACACTAGATTTAGCACATAAAAATCACTTTATAGGTATCTAAGTCGTCTATATCCTGGAATTTTTTTTCCTTAGAAAAATCCATCTGGACATTTAAAAAAATGGCACAGTTAAATAAACTCTCTACTACAAGAGAAAACAAATATCTTGATAGAACTTGTGCATCTTTTTCCAACTGAAGGTTACCTAAATGGCAAAGCCTATGGCTATAAAATGAAAAGTATATGCAATCTGGAGAGCTTATTTTGAAACATTTCAGATTTTGCATTTGCTTTTCTTCCTGACATGCATATAATTCAGACATTTTTTTCATCTTGACAGAATTTGTCAAATTCAATTCAAATTTATATCAACATGCTCTGACAAAGCATAGTATCAATAGGTTATTGTGAAGTATAAATGTAAACTCTACCAAATGCTGCTCTAATACATGCTGCTTTTTCTTTTATCTAAAAATAAATCATTGTGGTTTTTCATGATAGAGAGAAGGCAAAAAGAAACTGATAGAAATTGGACTTGACCTCTCTGATTTGCCCTGCTACCAAAGAATTCTGGTTAGTTGTATAGATCTAAGACTTCCGTGGTGAGACTCAAGCTAGTACTTATTTATTTATAAACTTCCACCTCACTAGAGATTCAAAGTTATATTTGGGAAACTAGAACCTCACACAATATGTGTTTATTTGATTCTTCGATTTAAATACTTCATGAGTACACCAAAAGTAATGGAAAATTTTCATTAGGTTTACATGCATTGCATCTAAACATCCCTTATATATTTCTATAAACATCCCTTATATATTTCTGTATAGACCATGACATGACGCCACATTTTTGGGGAACAAAGGGCAATCAAGTTTCTGAAGGCAACTTCATCCCCAAAATTATTGCCATAAGTCTTCTTCATTTAATATTTCCATCAACTAATTGCATTTTGACACATATGCTGTAAATTCGATTTGGGCTTACACAATTATTGTGTAATTTTCCACCCAGAAATCTATTTGCTTATATAACCATTTGTGACAAAGCTGAGTATTCCAGAGAATTTCGCAAAAGCTTCCAAAGGTGTGTGTGTGTGTGTGTAAATTACTTAAATTTTAATGCTTTGTGGATGTTTATTTTAAGTGAAAAAAATCATTCAGCACTCCCTTTATGGTAATTTTTAAAAAATGAATGCTATGTTTTAGAAATGCCTGCAACATAGAATACATAAAATGAAACACTTCTGTATTCAGATGTTTTACCTTAGTAATCAGAGACCGAGTCTATAAAACTGACAAAGCATTTCTTTGAATTAAGGAGGAAATTTGGAGATGCTAAAGGGAACCAGCTCTGCTGAGGTGATGGCAAAGAAATAAGCTGTTTTTGTTTGGTTTGGTTTTGCTTGTGCTGTTATGGGCGGGACTGTAGTTCAAAGTCCTTGAACTCCTCTAGGTCCCCTTATGTGTTTTGTTGCTTTTGTGAAAATATCAACGGCAGTGGGGGTGTTGGGGAGGAGGGGTGGTGGGCAGTAGAGTCTATGGATCCAATAGAGTTGGGTGGTGATGCTAATGGCACTGAACCACTCTCCCTGGTGCCAAGAAAGAGTCCATTTTTAAAGCTTTTCTTTTTCTGTCATTCTCCCGTCTCTTCACTCAAAGTGCCTAAGAGATCCCACAAAAAGGAAGCTCTGGTACAAATCATTTGTTCTGTACTAACGACAAAGGTATCAAGAGGCCAGAGATGACTCAGGTCTCACATCAGGACTGGCCCTTTGGAGTTCACACTGATCTGCAGCAATGTAATGTTATATTTTATGTGTGTGCATGATGTTTCATTTCTCAGTAGTTACATGTACATTGCAGATGCATGGATACCACATTGAAAATTAAAACCTAAAATGTGAGAACATTTACTTGAACATATTTTGTAAGAAAAGAGAATTAGAGGGGAAAAGAAAAACCTACATAGTCATGAAAATATATAATTATACTGCATTGCAATAAGCTTTAATCAAACTTCAGTTTTTTTGAAGATTACAGTTAACTGAAGTTTATGAATATCCCAAGAGTTTTTCTGGATACTCCAGCTTCTTATGAAAGACAACTTTTATAAACCAGCCAGCTGAAACCTCACTGCTTTTTATATCAAGGTAGTTCTGTGACCCCCTGAGAGCTAAAGACAAGCAGGTTTGTTTGTGCATATACGTCACCACAGGGCCTATCCAGAACAAGTCATTTTGGGGCCACCTGGGAGGAATTGAGACTGGGGCTCCAGGGCTGCCTCAGAAAGGCTGCTGAGTTTGACATGAAAGGTGCCCTGGGCTTTTGTGAAGGACCTTGCTCTCAGGAGCGGAGCCACAATTTCTTCAAAGTGGTAGGGTAATACCAATTTCATGCTTTGGTATGGACCTGGGTTTGCTAACATTAATACTAATGGTTCCTACAGCGTTAAAGAAAGTGCGCTTTGTGATTAAACTTTCCTTTTCACTCTTTTTATCTCCTCTTCTTTCTCTCCTCCTCCTCCATCTCTTTCTTTTGTTCCCTTCCCTGCATCTCAGACTATAGTAGCACTGATTAAGCCTTCTGGATAGATGCATACTCTGCTATTGGTTTATTTGCTTTGTTTGTTATGCTTTAAAACTGGGAAGGTAAGGGCTGAAATGAAGTGTCTTTACTCATTTTTTTTCTATTTTATTTTTTGAATCTTCCACTCTTCAAAGAGGCTAAATGTCTTAGACTATGTACTCGCTGAGCGCAAGCCTCACCTTGGAGTCTGGAGGTCTGGCCAGAGGCCTGGAGAAGACTAAATTGCAGGTGTGGTTTCCTTCTAGGGTGGTTTTGAGGTAGCCTGAAGTTTACTTGTGAGGCATAATCTCCAACCTGTAGGAATTCTCATTGTTTTAGAAGTTCTTCTAGATCTGAAAGGAAAGGAAATGAGTTGCCCTTCCTGGATAATTCTGTTTTGATCATGTCCCCCTGCCCTTCTGGAGTATGTGTATGTGTATGTCAGGGGGAGAGGGGTCTGGGGGGGTGGAGAGAGAGAGAGAGGGAGAGAGAGAGGTCATGGATGATGGTAGGAATAATTGTTGAGATGAGGAAATGGCCTTAGTTTAAATTTGGAATGCAGCGATATATAAACATGGTTACCAAGGACTTTTTAGAACATCAGAATAAGTCAAACAAACTAGGACAAATAATTGTGCAGTTTTACGTCACTAGTTTGGAAAGGGGCTTCTAGAGATGGATCAAGAGGTTAAGGGGACTCAAAATTCTGAATTGCCTGGGAGATGGCAGAATTACTGGGTTTAAAGACAGGTTGTCTGTTGTGTCCTCCAAGCTTTAAGTTAGACTGAGGGAAGGTAGAAAGAAAAGAGAAGTGAAATTTGGTTGGGTTTGCTGTATGTCAAATGTTCTAGCATGCTCTTTCAGAGAACATGATGTCATATATTCTCATCAGAACACTTGAAGGTAAGGATTAATTTTTCTTCATTAGACTCGAGTAAACTGGAGCTCTGAAGGGTTATATAACCAGTGCAGGATCAGACAGCTATCACCTTTTGGAATAAGCTTAGAATTCAAATAAGCTTGTCTCCAGAATCTGTATTCTTTTTCCTAAAGCAGAAATATCTCACAGGATTTATTTTCCTCATAATCATTTATAACAGAAGTAAGTATTTAACCACCATCTATCTTCTAGACTCATCTTTCTCTATACTCTCCTCCCGGTGGTTATTTCATGCTCTGTCCTAGGGCCAGATGTCTCATGCTTTCCCATACACTCCTACCCCAAAGCTCTGTTCTTTGGCTCCAAATGTTCAGTCTGCCCACAATACCTGCACCAGGATGTTGTCTTGGGTTGCCTTTTATTTACATAGGTGTGTGAACTGATGGGTTTGGGGTCAAACCTGTTTATATAGAGATATACGAGGGTGTTCCAGAAAAAAAAACCCAGCCATAAATGACTCTACTTTTCATATTACATGGCTGGATACTTTCCAGACAGCGCTCATGAATTGGTAGTTTATATTGCATTAAACTGTGAAACAGAGAAATTGGGCAAAGACAGTCGCAGTGTTGCTTTCAGAAATTTAATTTTGGGATGTGATGATTCTTTCTTCTTCTTTTCCCAGTTCTTTAATATTTATTTTAGGACAGCTTTATTTTTGCTATCTTATTTTACATCTTAATGTACAATCTGCCATTTAAATCATGTGTCTGAAACTTTGAGGGCTTGAGCTAGTTCTTAATTGACAGTAGGTATTGTTTAGTAGCAGAATTAACTCTTTCAAGCCTTTAGTTCACATATTGTACTTATTAAATATTTGGTATTTAATGGTTAATTCTCAAAGAAAGGAAAAATAAGAGCATGTTACTAATATATCTGTATTACATGGAGTTTTCTAGAGTATACTTTTAGTATATTAAATATAATTTTCTGTTTCATCTTTCTTATCATTATAGTAATAATCCTGATTTTAATGGGAACTGTAAAATTTTGTTAATATTGGCAGAACACCTGGAGAATGATAAATAATATCACATAAAAAGTTAAAAATGCTAAGTTAGAAAACATTTGAAGTTAAATTAATGCTTCTATTTTCTTATAGTTACTTATTGAAATATTAGTTTTTCTTCAAGATTTTTATGTTAAAATCTTTAATTGACTATTACTCATATACAAAGACTATTATGAAAAAATAAAGACCTTAGTGTACCTAATTGAAGAATTTCTTTCATTAAGCTGAAAATGTAGAAGAGAGGTAAGTTAAGACAGATAGAATAGTACTTTTAAAATTAAAGTAATTTGGTGATTAAAATGATACAGTAAATGATGGAAATATGAAAGATAGAACATGGATTATAGAGGTTTTTGAGTAGGAATTAAACATTTGAGACCACACCAAGTATTTGCTTCAGATATATGCCTTGGAAGTTATGCTTTGGGGTATGAATTACTGTTTGTAGTACTGCTCAAAATCAAGGATTTATGGTTATGGGAAACATAAAAAAAATAAGGGTACATACTCATTTAAATATTTTCAGAATAGTACTGTAATGTCATTGGCAAAATATTAGTCCAATGATCATTAAATCCTGAGTTTTATTTAGAATCAAGTCTAAGGTAAGCCACTATAGCTCTTTAACTTTGATTTAATTTCTTCATCATCAAAATGGAGATAAAATAGCTTATTTGCAAAAGAGATAGTAAATACTAATTAATTAATGGGTTTGAACACTGATAATAAATGCCCTTTTCCTAACTCAGACATGCTAAAGATGCAAAAGTTCTATGTTTAATATAATTCACCTCAATATTTGAGTTGTTCAAATGTGTACCTAGTAGAGTCAAAATACAGATGAGTTTCTTGGAGGACTTAAAGCTGGTTTTCAGCTAACCAGATCATGGTGAAACTTTTGGTAGAAAACATTTAATTCTATTGGTTTTGCCTATGAGCCTTAAGGTTTGTGTATATTCCTCTTAGTGTGTGTGTGTGTGTGTGTGTGTGTGTGTGTGTGTGTACACACTGATATATGTCTTTTGCCTTTAGGTAGAAATATAGAAAAATATGTTTAGATTCACAAGGAATCTAACCTGGTGCTTATCTCCAGTTTCTAGTACGTATGCAGGGTCTGAAGGGCATGGTAGCTTCTGCCTGTGAATTAGCAGGCAGGGGTTCAAATGGAGCTGGTTGTGCCTGACCTGCTTAACTTGATTGTAAGGTTAAGGTTTGTTTTAGGTTTGTAGGAATTAACTTATTATAATAATATTATCTGTGTTGCGATATAAATTAGACCACGTGGTAGCCTTCTAGGGTGAATGGATTTTACATGTATGAGGTGTCATGGAAAAGGTCATGGCCAAGGAGTCCAGTAGCCCCCATTTCTAAGCCCTGACTCCACCTCTACCCAACTGAATGAGGCAAGGAGCAGCACCAGCTCCCTCAAACTGTAAAATGCTCCTCTAGTCCTGCAACCCAAATCTCTTGATTCCTAGGCTGATACCCTCACTGTTGTTTCACACTATCTTTCCAAACATGTTTCTGTGGGCCAGGAATCAACTCCAGATGAACTATGTGGCAGGGAATATTGCCTGCAGAGAGCTGTGCACATATTCAATAAATACATGTTGCTTGAAATACTCGATGATTAATTAACCATCGAGAGAAAGCCTGTGATCAATGTTGATGACTAAGCCTTAATGGCAAAATAGTTAAAATTTATTGACTTCCTCTAATGTGCCAGGCACTTTATTTGCAGTTTGCATATGATATCTCATTTAAGCAATCATCCAGGAAACACATCTAAACCTTCCTGGAGAGTTTTGACATTATAGTTGTATTGGCTGTTCTTCTTAGGAAAAGTCTTTTCTGCTGGACTTGTTTGGAGCCTTCTTTGTGATGTCATTTGAAGAAATTCAATAAAGGCAAATAGATTTTCATTGGAAGAAAGCAGGGCTAAATATCCACAGAGAACTCAGACTAAGGCATTGAATGTATAAATTGCATCTTGAAAGCTCTAGCCAACATCATGTTCATGCCAGAATCTTTCTCATCATCCATGGTTCTTTTCCTTCTCTGAATATTTAATTAGGCAGAAAGTGGGATTTTAATAAATTCTACCATGTAAATATCTCAAGAACCCATTTTCTTCTCTTTATCCATGGGTGAATTGTTTTGATTCAGATGTTCATCATCTTTTTTGTAGAATGTTACGATAGCCTCCTTACTGTTCTCCCATCTCACTCTTTTCTAACCTATTGTCTTTCTTTGCTGCCAGATTGCTTCCTAACACTAGAACTGGTCATGTTTAAAATTCTTCAAGAACTTCTCTTGACATCTTACATGTGACATTGTCCCTTTGCCACCGCTGTCCCAGGAGGAGGGAATTGCCTCATCCTCTCATTTCTGTGTTTGATGTATCCTTTTTTTTTTTTTTAGCAAGTACATTTTATGAATGCCTCTCCTATCGATTTGTGAGCTTTCTTTCTATAATGATACATCTTTAAGTTATATCAGTGATTGGTACATCGATAGTAATTGTTGAAGGAATAAAGAATTTGGGGAGCCTGATCTATTTTCTGTGTTCAGTTAAGGAGACATAAAAGCTCCCTTTTATTTCTGTGATTGTAATCTTGGCCACCAACGAAAGGCTAGGTAGAATTTTGATTTTAGGCTTCCATTTCTTCTGGCCCACAAATATTTGTGGGACCAGTTCTATGTTGTTAAGACAGGTCTAGCTCACTGGTAATTCCAGCATCTCATGTCTTTGTGCCTTTGTTGATTCACGTACTTCTTTTTCTAGCTGCTATGTTTAGAGCAGGACATAACTAACCAGGTTGATGAAAATGATTTGGGATCTCAAAGCCTACGCAATAGAGTCAGAAAGAGCTAGTTTCTAAGGATGATTGCATCATCTATTAGTTGTGTGAGCTTCTGTGAATTTTCAGCCATTCTAAACTTTTATTTCCTTTTCTGTACAATGAAGATGATTCTTAGCTTATAGAACTGTTTCTGACCATTCAGTGTTACGACACATGCAAAGCACCTAGTGTAGCACTTGATATAAAGTAGATTCTCAGAATAGTAGCTATTACCTTTATTATAAGCATTTAATGCTCTGCTGTAGTGGGGAGTAACATCACAGTTCATTCAAATTTCTTTTCTAATCCATTATCTTGTTTGATTCTCATGAAATACCTAACCCTATCATTCTGATCCATGAAAGCAACCTATTTGGCCAAGAGATGGGCAAGACCCAGAGATAAGTATTTCAGGATTAATTCTCAAAGACCAGATCATCCTTTCTGAGAGTATAAAGGAAAGTCTCAGGGCCAAGGGTACCCTGAGAGTCAAAGCTGAATTCCTAGTACCAAAAGGACATGTTTCTGGGGCTTAGCCTAGCACCAGACGACCACAGGAAGCAAGGTGAGAGAAAACCTTCTCAGAATGACCTGAACGAAGATGAGTGGAGAAGGAAGCAAAGGAGCCGTCTTAGAGGCCCTATAGAAGCTTCTCATATCTGTACAATCTGGAACTCTGAGACTTAGGATTGCCATACTCTAGCAGGTGACACAAATGGCTAGGGTCCTTGGGAGTCTTTTACACTTAGAAGAGGTAGCCCAAGGCTTTTTAGCATGCAGGTATGTCCTCAGCTTTCTTTTCCGATTCCTTCAACTTGCCACACACCCCACGACGTAGGGACTTGTCTTTGTTAATTAAGCCTCTTTTCATACACAGACGTGCAAAGGGCCTCTCAACTTTAATCTGTCCAGAACAGAGCTCTTCCGTTTCCTCCCTCCTCGAAACCAACCCTCTGCCAAACCCTCCCAGTTCCCCTTCTCAGTGAGTGAGACACCCACTCACCAGAAAAACTTCAGAGGCCATCCCGAATCCCTTTCTTTCTCACCCCATATCCATCCATCAGCAAACCCTCTCAGTTCTGTCTTCCAAGTATTTTCTAAGTCTGATCACGTTTCTCTATCTTCACCACTATTTCCTTCACGGAGCCACCGTCATTTCTCTCTTGGTATACTGCAATACATTTCAAACTGGTCTCCTTAATTCTACCCTTGACTCACCTACTCTCCAACCACAGCACATCCTCCAAAGAGCTGCCAGAGTGAGCTATGAAAATATAAATCAAATCACAGGGCTCCACTGCTCAAAACCACACAAAGCTTTCTATCACACTCCGAATAAAACCCAGAGTCCTTGCAGTAACCCACAAGGCCCTCCATGATCTAGCGACCACCCACCCCTTCTAGTTTCTTTTTTCTCCCCACTCATTCCTTCCCAGCCATTCTGGCCTTCTCATTCACAAACCTTGTGTATCATAAAACTAATGGAATTTCCCTTTTAATTGGTTTCTAATAAGTTTAGAGCTAAATTTGTGATTTATCTCTAGTAAGACGAAAACAATGAACAGTTATTTAAAATTACCAATCTCATTTCTGGCTCAGCCATACTTTCTTGCTATTATTTTTAATTTTTATAAATTTTATTAATTAAAAATTATATATAACTCTTACTGTCTTTGTTGTAAGAATCAATACATATGTTTATGATAAAAAAATCAGAAAATACAATGAAAGAGCAAAATAATATTCTTACCTCATTAACCCCCATTCCATCCTCTCGTGACTCCTTTTGGATCAATGATAAAGTTTAAATATCTTGACATGAGGTAAAAATCCTGATTTCTGTTACCTCTAGCCTCATCTCTCAACTCTCCCTCTTCTCTTCAGGTTTCAGGAGAAGTGTTAGGAGGCTTTCTCAGATATCTCATCAGTGAGCCCTCTGACCTCACTGAATCCTAGCACTCTATTGTAAGATGATGTTCTTGCCCCTATTAGAAAACAAGGGCAGTGTCTTTCTTACACTTCATTGTATCCACAGCTTCAGCGTAGTATCTGGCCCATAGAAAGGTCTTAATGAATATTGATGAGTGAGTGAATAAATGAGTGCATGAGAAGCTCTTGCAGGGGGAGGGGTTTTTAAAGTATCTGTCCAGGGTTTACTTCATACAACAAATATAAGAGGTGGGCAGAGAGCAGGTGTGAATTATAAAACACTTTGAACAGGCACACTTTAGGGCAATAATAGTGTTGGAATCCTTTCTCTGGGAGCACATCCAATAAGACTCAAGATCGCCAAAGCCCTTCTTTGGGTAGGGGATCTCTTTAGTCACCTTCTCTCTAATGCTATTCATGGGAACTATTGAGTTGAGTGCTTGAGCATGGCAGAATCAAATAAAAAATTAGAGAACCAGAACATGACCTTTGTCATCATTCTAATTTTATTGACTTGCTGTATTCATTTTATTGATTTATAGAATCAATGGTGTTTTCTTTGTGCCCATGGCTAGTTGGGAAGCACTGTGAGCTTGCAGCAAATTTGTGGCTACGTGTTTAGTGTCAGTCTCTCATCAGGACCATGGAGATTTGGCTCAAAAGTAACCTATTTCTGAATTAATGAAAGAGCTTTGATTTGGCCCTGCTGGATGTATGGAGCAGTTAAATCTTCGCTCTATGCCCAAGTGATGGCGATGGCACTACTTAGAGAGCTACAACAATGTGCAGGGATGGGAAATGTTAATACTATGTTCTGGTAACTATTAATACTATGTTCTCAACTTTCTAATCTTTTATAAAAATGTTCCCAATTATCTCTTCACATGCAGATGATTTTGAGCAAATCAGAAAGAAAGCAAATTGAATTTAAACAGATAACTTACAGTGCTTTCGATTTGGAGCTCACTATGATGAAACTGATTTTGAATGTAATTTTTTTTTCATTTGAACTTGTGGACACAAATTGAGTATCCCCATTTAATAAGTAGATATTTTCTTCCTTTCTTTTTACCTCCCTCCCTTCCTCTCTTCTCTCTCTCTCTCTTTCTTTTTTTCCTTTTTACCTACAAATAGTTACCATTTACTGAGTGCCTATCATGTGTCATATAATCTTCTTAAACAAAACCTTCAAAACAGCACCATTGCACCAGCTTGCATGGCACCAGCTGTGAGGGAGTTTTATTTGCCAGGAAATGAATAACTGTATTGGAAAACCCTCCCCACTCACCTGACCTGTTCCTCAATGACTTTTATCTTTACCTGAGTTAAAGGATATATTGAAAGAAAGATATTTTGATGACATTCAGGGCATCAGGTGTAATACAATGACAGCTCTGATGGCCATTCCAGAAAAAGTTCCAAAATTGCTTTGAAGGGTGTACTCCAAGGGGAGTACTTCTAAGGTGAACACAGTGATAGTCAGCAATGAGGTATGTAGTGCTTTTTCTAGGATAAGGTCGCAAACTTAATTGTCAGACCTCATATTACTAGAAGCAAAAAAGGTATTTTCCTCCAATGTCTGTAGTGGGAAGAAACAAAGGCAAAAAGTACTGAAATTTGATTTAAGGCTGGTCAGCAGAAGTCAGGTAGACTAGACAAAAGCCAAGGCCTGACTGGTGAGCCTTCCAATACAAGAACAGTGACAACATTTAGTCTCTCAGAAAGCTCGCTGGCCAAATGGTGGACACCAAGACAAGATGGCTACAATCTCTGTCCTGGTCTCAGCAAGATCACCTTGTGAGGGGAGATGGAGGAGGGAAGAAAAGAGAGAAATGTGTAAGTAGATAAATCATGGAGAGTACAGTGAGTTATATTATACCTACGTACACATAGAAGGTGCTTTGGAAGTACAGAAGCAGTCAGGACTATTTGAATAGAAACACACAGAAACTCTGATGTAGTCATACACATTTTAGTATTATGAGCAAAATGCTGTGTGCAGTTCTTGGCTTTAAGGAAAACTTTATTGGACAGGAGATATTTGAGAGGTCTTGAAGGATGAGATTTTCTCCAGGCAGAGAGTAAAATTAACTGCCAAGAACCAAAAGGATTCTGCCCCCTTCTTCCTTCACAGACAGATTCTAGGGATAAAACCGTAATCCATTCCATCAGACAGAAAGAGGCTCTCACCCTGTAGATTCAACCATATCCTTCTCTTTCAATTATTATTAGAATGATTCAATGTAAGCAGTTTTCCAGCTCTTGTGTCAGTTAAGCTTATAATGATGGGTTTCTTTATACAAGTGTATTTTGATGTGGGTGTCTATTCTCCAGGTCAAACACAAGGGAGAGTGCCAGAGCTCTGACTTTGTCCAGTGACGGTTGGAGAGAATTCTGCGTCTCTGGTGCATGAGAGGATCAAACAAGGGGTTTCTGAGGGTGTGTGCCTGTGTGAGGGGTGGGGCACACGTAGGAGGCAGAGCCCATGTAATGCCAAGATACTGGGAGGAGGCTGCAGCTCCTTCTACCTGCCTTTGAGCTTTCTTAACTGTCTTCTGTTTGGGTCCCTTTGGGAAGAGGGGGCTATCCTGGCATTTAGCTGATGGTGTTTGCAGAGATCTGGCCTCAGCCAAGTCCACCTCTCACCAACAAAAGACCACATTATATGTGAAGAATTGAATGAGATAGTCTCCTCTTCCAGAGATAAGATTTTGGTCTTCAAATCATTTTCACTGGTCTAGGATACAGCGTAGAACGTGTTTAGTTGGTGTACCATTGCTTCTCAACAGCTGCCCTATGGTGGGAAAAGTCAGGCACATTATGTACCCGAAACTGTAGAAATGTCAGCATGTGCTACACTGGTACATTAATTCCAATAGTGGTGATTCAGAAACACATATTGCATATATACCATATGGATCTTAAATATTTATGAAATCTAAAAGTTACAAAAACAACTCGAATGTAAAGGTTGAAAATGTATTACTATCATTTTTCATGTACTGAGTTTTAAGCATTTAATTTTTTAAACTTGCAGATTATTATTGAAAGGCACTTATAATTTTATAAAACTCAGCTTTTATTGATTACCTACTCTGCACAAGACACTATGTTAGGCACTATAGAGGAATAAAAAGAATGCCAAGACTTTGTCAGATTCTTAAGTAGTTTTTTCTATGTTCTATTTTTACCACCTATGGAGTTATAGTTTTTCACTGTAGGGTAAGAATTAAAAAGGAGAATAGGAAAATCTCTATTCAGTTTACTCTTTGCTTTCTCCAGGTGAATCGGCATATATGGAAACGCAGAACTTGGGAGGATATTGTGAAGCAATGATTATAAAAAAGGTGTTTAGAATTGGGAAAAAACACATTTTTTTTAATAGCATGTCTTCTAAGCTTGGTGTATTGCTAGAGTGATTTGGGATAATTTCATCTGGGCTGGTAACCCAGAAACCTGGCTTCTAGCTATGATTCGGAACTAATCATTAATACTTGTATCTCAGTTTCTTAATTGATAAATGAGCCACTGATTAGATTACTTTTAAATTTAATGTTATGGAGATTATCTAGACTTTACATGTTTACAATGAAGACTTTATGCTACTGAGAACTAGAATCATAATCTGTTTTGATCACCATTTAATACCATGGACTTAATACAGTTCTGGGCATACAGCCATACCTTGGAGATAGTGTGGATTTGGTTCTAGACCACAGCAATAAAGAGAATATCTCAATAGAGTGTGTCACATGAAGTTTTTGATTTCTCAGTGCATATAAAAGTAGACAACAGGATAGCGAAGAGGTGGTACATTTATACAACAGACTATTACTCAGCCATAAACAAGAATGAAATCTTACATTTGCTAGCAATTTACTTTTGAATTGTTTTGAATTTCAAGCTACTCTCAGTCTCCTGATTAGTGACGAAACCTTGACATTTAGAGAGCACAACAATCTTGCATCTTCTCAATCCTACAAGGGCTCTGGTGGCAATTCCGGGACCTAACACAGCCCTGCATTTCCAGCTCTGGTCTTGCTGGTTGTAGGAGGTCTAGAAGCATACCTGTGGAAATTTATGCAATCAGTCCCCAGCCAGACCTTCCCTGTTTTTTGTGACCTTACATCACATTTGGGTGCAGCAGTTCCAATCCATTTCTCTACTCCTAACGTCTTCAGTCTTGTTCTTACTTTTTTTACACTGAACAGATGAGCTTTCCCAGTTTATTGAGAGCACTGAGGATTTCTGTGGCAATCATCCTGCCAACTCTTCCTCTTCAATTCTGACCACTTCTTGGGCCTCCACTCGTTATTCTCCTTACTGCTGTCATTTCGCTTCATGGTTAATTCCAGCAACTTGTGTTTGATCTCACTGCCGTCTGATTCCTTCAAGAAGCTATTTATTTCTTGCAAGTTCACACCCAGATCTACCACTTATTTGTTACCGTTTGTTTTTTGAGTAGGTTATTTGACTTACTGGTTCAGTTTTCTCATCTGTAAAAGAGTACAATTATACTCCTTTCATTGGATTGCTGAAGGATCAAATGAAGTAATAGATTCTTATGCGGTTTTTGCTTCTTTGTGGTGATATGGTCTTAGCTATTTGAAGTAGAATTATAATATTACCCCCCCAACAAAACAAAACAAAACAAAACAAAACAAAACAAAACATTAACCTTTGCTCTAACTAGGACCAGAATCACAACAAGCAGTATACTCTAACTGCAGGATATATAAACATATTTTTGGTGAAAAAATGTCAGGCTAAAACCAGAGATATGCTATGATCTCAAGGGGATTTTTTTTTTCTAGAACTGTAGAACTTTCCATTTTGAAAATAAAACTAGACAGTGACTGGGTATAAACAAGATTTTTAAGAGCTCAGCTGTTTTACCTACAGTTTCAGAAATCCATGCTATTATGGCCCCAAGTCTGAGCTTCTCTTATGGGTGTGAAATTCACAGACTTGTCTCCTGAAATATAAGCGGCAGCTCAGGGATGGTACTATTTCATCATACAAAGAAGAATTCCTTGTTGAAAATGATTGTACTATTAGTTTTTGAGAGAAAACTCAACGATCTGCTCAGTGTACAAGGAGCAGTATTGAGTGTTTCCTAGCAGATAGATAGCTGGCAGGCTTAAAATGAGTATTGATGTGTTTATGTGGAGATAAGGATACACGTTAGCTTTTCTCAGAATTCCATTTTCAATTACTCTTGAACTAGTTTGAAAATTCATCGTCTTCACGCCAAATATCTTAGTGTGCCACATATGCTGAGTAGCGGATCCTGACATCTCCACAGGGCTCACATAAATATACTCAGGCAAAAATTAAATGGAATCGGAAGGCCACAGTTTGTGGCACTGCTCTGGTAGTCAGGGGCGAAGACTTTGTCCATTGGATGATACACCACTTTCATTTTTTCTTTCCTGTCTTGCTTCTTCTTCCCTCTCTCTCTTCCTTCCTCCTTTTCCCTTTTCTTTATGCCTTCTTTTCCTTTCACTTAAATTCCCCTGCCTTTTTAGAAACCAACGAGGAAATGCATGAATATAAGTCTCTCTACCATAAGCAGCCTTTGTCACTTATGGACCAGCACAGTAAATATCACAGAGACCTAGGACTAGAGGGTTTTTTGGAAAGTCATTCAGGCCACTTCTCTAACTTTAGGACACCCCAGATGCAAAATTTCCATCACCTTTCCTGGTCTCTCTTCAATATTGACCAACTCTCATTGTCAGAAATGCAGAATTGAACCTGCTGCTAAATTGTCTTGAATGCTCACAACAGTGAATGTGTTGACATGTTAGGGAACAAAATGGAATAGGGGACCTATTTCTATTTTTATCTTCCCCTAAAAGTTCAATGTTTCTAAATAGGATGCTTTATAGGATAGCTGTAGGTACATGCTGCCTAGAGTAGAATCAATTCTCTTGAAATATAAGACTATAATTCTCAGCTACTTTAAATCCTGTCTTGGTCTCATATGTGGCTACAGCTGTGAGATCTTCAGTATGGTTATTTTAAATCAAACAAATTGTTTTTCTGAAGATAGGCAATTAATAATTTTAGTAAAATTGGGGATGCATAATTTTACAAATAGAAATTTTACTTATTTCACACAATTTCATGGATTGTTGGATTGAAAAAAGACCTTAGTCCTTTATTAGATGCCTAAATACCTTTTGGAATATCCAAATGACCATTTCTCCTCTATCTGACTATCTCTTGGAGATGGGATGTACTTATGAAGGCTCCTCCATTTTTAAAGCACACAAATTATTCAAAAGTTCTGCCTTAGATGAGTAGATTTGGACATAATCTAAGTATTTATCGATCTAGTCTGTTTTACTTCAGGATTTGTAGCTTGCTTGTGGTAAACCGCCTTCCCCTTAACCCAATATAACAAAAGCAAAGCACAGTAACCTGAATGTAATGTACAAAGCCAAATAGACCAGTGAATTTATATTATTATTTAAGTTTTTGGTAGTAATGCAAAAAGTTGACTTGTTAAGGCAGGTACAAAATGCAAAAGAGAATACCTAATTATATATTTTTCCTTTGGGGAATCCAACCTTTTATTGGCTGAACTATTAATGACTTCAGCCATTATGTTTTTCTCAGAGGACTTGGGATCTGCCTTTTGTTTTGTATTTGTCAAAAATATGATCTTAAATACATATTGACCTATTTTCATTTCACAAAAGCAAAATCTTTGCTATAAAATTGTCTCAAAGACCCATGTAAATGTAGAACATTCTATTAGCTGAAAACAAAGGAGTTCACTGAACTAAAAATGGAACCTATTAAGAATACTGCATTTTAACACTACAAACTTATTCCTTTCAGCTTCTTGTTGACAAGAAAAGCAGGCAAGTGTGGGGGAGGAAAGAGCTGTTGGAATACATGGTGAGAGGTGAAGGCTATGTGTGGTGGTACTCAGAGATGTGCTGGGACGACACAGGCTTCACTCTGCTGCTGACCATGGATTCTTCGCACACGAAAGGGATTGGCTATTACACCTGATATAGAGGGTTGTTGAAGGGATTAGAAATAAAGCACACAGATATCTGATAATCAATAAAGAATGGCTATTTCATGACTCATATACCTAATCTCCAGGTTTATAATGAGTCTATACATTGAGAAGGGTCTCAAAGGAGTTCCCAGAGTTAATGACTAACTAAATCGTGGCTTTATGAGTTTGGGATTTGGTTGTAGTAGAAAGATCATGGACTTTGGAGGCTTGGTTTTGACTTCTGGGTGTGCCACTTGGAGAAGTGACTTTAGGCAAGTAATTCATCTCTCTGAGTCCATATTTTCTTATTATGAGTATCACACAAATAAAGCACATGGCAATGACAGGTGTTAAATAAGGGCTAATTCTTCCCACCCACAATATGGCCAGCATATTGCAGCCTGTGGAGTTGAGAGTGATCATAACCAGGGAGGGCACTATCCCATTACATCAGAGTCCTCACGGGTTCAGATTGTCAAGCAAGTTGTTAAGTTCTGACATTGTATTATAACATGCTAACAAGGTCCCCACTGCTCTTCAAATAAGGATTGTTATTGTTCTGTGGAGGAGTGAGGCATTTCATCCCAGTTTTCACTGAATAGCACATGTCCTGAGATCCAGAGTCCCTCTGGCACCTCTGAGACAATGTTATATAAACTCAATGTCTTCACTCCAATCTACGGCTTTACCAAGTGGTATTAATCCAAAAATCATATGGTTTCTTGTTTTCTATCTTTTCTTTTTCTTATGAGAGAGAGAGTTCCAGAGAGTTTCTAAAATATGGGTGTGATAATAGAAATAGAGATCTGGAATCCAAATGTGTGGGTCTGGTTCTTAGCTCTGCAAGCTGTGTGACTTTGGACACGTCACACACCTAACTTTAGCCTTAGCTTCCTATTTTATAACATGAGAATAGTAGTAATAGGTTGACCTTTTCCAGAGTTGTTTTGAGAATCATGGGAGATGTTAAGGTTGATAGAAACTGTTATGTGCTACATAAATGTGAAAGTAATTATCTCATCAGACTTGACTGAACCAAGGATAACACCACCTTTGGCATCTCCCATAAGACCGAGAGAGCCTGAGTTAACTGTACTTCTCAGCCTTAGGTGATCCTCCAGGGGTCAAGGCCCGAGAACATAGTGCTGAGGCCGTAGCTGCCTTGAGTTTGGCCACTGGGATAGACAGTTTCACAAGGAGACTGGTCCACAATATAGATGATACCTCTAACTCTGGCCAGTCACAAGGTAGACTGGGTCTATGATTGAACCAACACTGCCACCAGATAAATAGCTCAAAGTGCATGTCTTTTTGATGGATCCCTGTCTTAGATGAGGGATAATTCATATATAATAATACCAGCCAAATATATGGCGATTTCAAAGAGAATTCACACTGGGTAATGAACATATAATGCAGAAAATAGACTGTACACTGTAGAATTGTACACCTGGGACCTATGTAATTCTTGCTAACCAATGTCACCCCAGTAAGTCTAACAATAAAAAAATATTAAAAATAATACCTAGTAATTGTACCACCATATATATTGCTGAGTGCTTTTATATATAATACATCTTACGTTCTGATTGCCACATAAAACCTCATGAGGTCTATAATTCAAGTATCATCATGATTCCCATTTTACAGATTTGCTTCAAATTAGTCAAGGAGGTTGCCCAGTGTCACCTAGTTAGTGATCGAGGTGAGATGTAATTTGAGGTATTCAAATTGGATTCCTGACCCACTTTTCTTCTCCCACTCAACATCTTATGATGATCCCAAGCATTGGGAAAATGAGGCTGCAGTGTGTTTAAAGACTTTGAAAGACGGCATGAGGCCACTCTTGTTTTGCTGTGCACACAGATCAGCCGTCAGTCGTCCGTAGAAATCCAGCACTTTTTCATCAAGACCGGCAGGATCTCACTCCTTTTGACTTTGGATGATTAGGGAAAGGAGAATGCTAAATATTAAGAGGAAAACATGAGCAGGTTAAAAAAACCAATAAAGTGCTAGCCACAGAAGCTGTGAATATAAAAATTTAAAGAAGCACTGAAGTTTGTGCACAAATTCTTGAATGAATCGACATCCACTGAAACTCTGTCTTCGAGCACTGCATGAGAAACCGACTTTTACCGTCTGCGGTGGGACATAAGGAAGTGAAACGTATAAAACCACCTTTTTACCAAGATACTGGTTGTTTACAAACCAACAAGAGCTTGCTCACCCTGCTATAAACGGACATAGGTTTGTATTAGGGTAAAATCTCCTTAACGTGACAAACCTCCAGAGTCCAAACCTGCCTTTCCAGCACCTTCTACGCCCTTTCTTCCCCAAATGGCATCTGCTTTGATGCCAACCGTGTCAGGATGCCGCCAGCCCCGGGAGAAGTCAGCTCGAATGGTGAGTTGGCTTTCCCTTCTCATCGCCACTTTTTGATGATCGATTATTACTTGTTGCTGTTAGTGTTAATACTACTGAGATAACAAGTTAAACCATTTTATACACCTCCCAGAGGGTTATGCTCTTTTCAAACTATAGTACTGAGAGGAAAATTTTCCTTTTCCTTTCTGCTTCTTTCACCTCTGATCAATTTTTCCCCCCTGCTAAATGGACATGTCACATCCACTTACTTGTAAAGGTAATTTGAGAAACTCTTGTTTAGAATCATTTATTTCTGGTTTCATTAGCCAAACTTGTTTTTTTCTCACCTCTATATCATTCCTTTTTTTTTTTTTCCAAAGAAAAAATTTTCAAGCATGTGAGATTCATAATTTAAGAGTTTATATATGGAGTTTACTTTTATTTCAGGATTTATTTGAGTTTGGGGAAGGAATAAACTAGTTCATAGTTTATAAATAAAACACACTCTCAAGTCTATAATGTATAATATCAATGCTCCAAACAACATTTATATTACATTAGTACCTTTATGAATTATCAATGTATCTGACTAATCTATTGGTCGAAGGAACATAAAATAACCAACAAACTGCATCTGAACATATGAGGTCCAGCATTTTACTGGGCTAGACATAGTTTGCTGCTTAAAGCTGACAAGTGTTAAATGCTAGATTTAGAAAGGTAGGCTACTATAGGTTTATGTTATTTTTCTTTTCCTGCCTGTTTGTAGTAGGTAGCTGAGTCTTAACGGGACCAGGCAGACAACTAGAGGGAAGAAGAGGCCGAAGGGAGGGCAGGATGAGGGGCGTGCAGTGGACCCCTGAGCACCTGGTGCTTGTACACATACTTCAGACTCAGACCAGCACCTGCCCTCACACTCCTTTCCCCGAGAGGGTGGGCTTCCTGAACTCATTTTTCCTAATTCCTCCACTTTCTAATAGTTTTGCTCCAAAAAGCAAAACAGATTGGCAATAGAGATTATGCAGTGTTAAATGTACACGTTTCAAGATGTGAGGATCACATGTTAGAAGTGTTTTGCATAATACATTTGTAGCAGTCTGATGTAGGTCAATGGATTAATAATTGGTGAAATAGCTTTGTGAACTCCAATGCACTACCAAATGGTAGTTACTTTTTGTTGTGAAAACTGTTATAGACAGTAGACTCTCCATTAACTGGAACTCAAGCAACTGGCAAAGCAGAATTGAAAAAATGATACTACATTTATGTGCATGGGTGCTGGTTAACAGAGAGTCTACTCTGTATATCGTCAACCCCATAACTGCTTGTCACCCGGGCCCCCACCACCTTATTGCCAAACTAATGGACAGACTTGCTTCCCTAGATAAATCTAAAGGGCTTTGATTTGAAAAAATAAACATGCAAACAAAATTGGATTAATTATAACCTTTGTTCTAATCATTGGTCCTACATAAGGCATTTTATTTATTTAACTATTTTTAATTGATAAACTCAGGAAACCCATCATCCAACATAGTGACATAATTTACATGTATGATCTTACCCCCTTTCTATAAACTTACCTCATTCATTAGAGGTAATTACTCTCCTGAATCTTGTGTTTTATCATTCATGCTCTTGACATTTTTATAAATATAATTTTACTTTACTTATATATCCTTTAAAATAATGTCACTGTAACTATTGTTATTTTCTTTTTTTTCTTTTAATTCATTTTTATTGTTAGACTTATTTATTTTCATAACAAAATATGCTTCTCATGCTGCATGTAATCCTGTACTTTCATTTTTCACTCATATATTGCTAAGATTCATTTCATTTATGTTGTTGTAGCTACAATTTATTTACTGACTTTTAATCACATCCTGTTGTGTGAATCCACTGCAAGTTTTCTTTCTCATTCCTTTTCCTGCAGGTAGACATTTGAGTCATTTCCACATTTTGTGCTTACAGTGTACAGTCTTGCATGTGTCTCTTCATGTGCGTGTGCAAAAGTATCATCACTAGGTTTGGGGGTATGTCTTTGTTTAATATTACAAGACAATATTTAACTGTTCTCCAAAGTGATTATACCAATTTAGACTCCATAAACAATATCAAAGAGATTTTGAATTATACCATGTCAACACTTGGTAATGTTAGATTTCTTAGTTTTTGCAAATTGCTTGGATGCAAATTGACTTGCAGTTTCCTGATAATCAATGACATTAAACATGTGTTATCCATGTGTGTTTTCTTTTTTGAGGAAATGTCTGCTCGTGTCTTTTGTCCATTTTCTATCAGGGGTTATCGTTTTATTGATGTGCAGTCATTCTTGATGTATTCTTGATCTTAATCTTCTGTTGATTGTACAGGTTGTAGATTATCTTCTCTCTCTTGTCTTTTGTCTTTTCTTAATTGTACCTTTGGTTGAAGAGAAGTTCTTTACTATTTTATGTACAGTTTATTCACATGTACCTGGTATTATTTGATGCTGTTGTTAATCGTGTGTTCTTCTTTATTCTTGTTTTTAAACCACTTAAATGTTTTCAGTATATGCCAGAAAAGCATTTGACAAAGTTTAACATCCATTACACTTGAAACAGAGGTTCAAGGATAGGCACAGATTTCATTGTGATAAAGCAGATCTCTAATCAGTAGTGACTTTATTCCTAATAGTGAAACACTCCAGCAGCATTTTCTATTTTCCAAAGTATGTTTGAAGAACATGGGATGCTATTTGGTATTGTGATGAAAGAATTTTGGGGTCAAATAGCATCTAGACAAAATTGCTTTAAGAGGCAGTGCCTTTAATGTCAGTTGCAAGACAAGCACGCCCTCTCTCATTACTACTAATTATTATAGAAATTCAATTCAATGCAGCATTCTAGAAAAAAAAGTGGGACAGACTCTCAGAAAAGAGGTTGCACAAATAATGTGTTAGAATGAATAAAATGGTCAAATTAGGTTTTCAAAGAAGACAGACTGAAGAATACTTAGAAGTCATGAAATAGTATGGTGGCCAGTTGCAAAAGAAATATACAAAACCAATGAATTTCCTATGCTGGTATATTTTCAGAACTGTAGCCAGAGGAGAAGCACCTGTAGCACCTGTTTGCTTGACAGTCAACAAACCAGTGGCCTTATTTTCTAGTTAGAAATAACACCCAAGCAATCTCTGATAGCAACCAGTGTCTCCTTTGTCTCCCTAGAGCCCAGAACTCTAGGAAATGTAGGGACAGTTGTGTAAGTAGTGTAATGCAGAACATTCTAGATCTTTTCTGGAGTCACAAAGAAGCTATTTCTTAGGGCTAAGTCTCCCGTTTAATATTTCAGTTATGAATGTGGGATTTTAGAATCAGAAGACCTGGGTTCTGATTCTGATCGTATCGTTTACTGGCTGTGGATTTTAGGATGAGTTACTTAGCCTCTCTGAGGTGAATTTCTCATCTGTGAAAAGGGGATGATGATGCCATACTACCAGAGTTATTCTGAGCTGTTTCTGAGAATGTTTTGGACACATGTGCACATCATAAGTTGTAATTATAAAGACTGAAAGTTCATTCATTATTTTAAGCTCAGGACCAATCATAGACAATAAATGCAATTTGGGGAGAGATGGACTTCAGGGCATTCTCTGAGATGAGGGATCTCAGAGTGTCCCTTTAGCTTTGTGACACCTATCCTCTCATCTGCAACGTTTTGACAATACTTGGGTGAGAAGAGTCTGGTTGTTGGCAGAAAATCATTAACTCCTAAGTTCTGGAGGCTGGCACCATCTGAGGATTCAGTGATAAGGCGGTGGTCCTCAAGCCTATTAGTCACAATTTGATGTATTGATTAGAACTGTAGGTTAAAATGCTCTGCACATGAATATGATTTGGTTGAACCAACAGGTCTTTGTGTCTTTTGTGTCTTAGGTCCACCAATTTTCTAACTTGCTGAACAGCCTGAACAAACTGCTTTTAATGATTCCTTTGTCTCAGAAACTTCAGGCCTTCCATAGTGGAGCTTTTACCTCCCAGGATGCAATGTGGCACTCCCTTAGTCCCCTCTGAACTTGTTGCCATTTGCTTCCTGAGAGATGTATTCTTTTCAGGGGTATAAATGGCAAGGTGCCGACAATGGTCTGGAATGGGGCAAATACTCAGGCTGCTGCAAATGATGGCAGTCGTACACAGAGGTGCAAAGCTGTCCTGCTTTGCAACCAAGCTCAGGCGGTAGGATGTGAGGAAGACGGTGTCCTCTGCTCCTTCGTGTAGGCCCTATACGGTTTGGCCGGGCCCTGTGCTTCTCAGTCCAGCTCCATGGGCCTCCATAATAATGGTCAGCCATTGGCCCTCATTTATAGAGTTGTATTCTTTTTATCTCTTCACTACATCTGAGGAGTCTTTCTAAAATGGAAATCTCATTAATGTCACTCTCTTGCTTTAAAACATTTAAAAATGTACTCCGTGGCTCTAAGGATCAACAAGCAAACAAACAAGACACAGAGGCTATACTTTTTCACAAGGCTTAAAAGGCCATCTGTGTTATCTGGATTCTTCATGCCTAGCCAGCCTTATTTTCCTCCATGCCCCAGCACACATCCTGCAATCCAGCCAGATTGAATCTTACTGTTAAAAGAGAAGTCACCTTCATCTTGTGAAATACACTTCCTCTTCTTTCCTCACCGATTTGGCTATTTCTTGTACTGGTACCTTTCCAAATAATTCTCATTCAGTTTTTGGATTCCCTTTCAGTTTGGGATTCCATCAGGAGTCTCCCATACTGTCTTTAGTGGAGGGACATGCCCATCCTGTGTGCCCCTGGCACCCTGTGCTACCCTTATCGTAAAACTCACCTGTATTTGTCTCAGGTGACTTAATTTTACTATTAGAGGATAAGATCTTTAAAGATAGATCCTAATCTATCTTGCTTTCCAAGGTTTCATCAATGTCTAATACGGTCCCTGTTACAGGGTAGTGTGTAGTAAACTCTTGGTGACTGACAAAATGATACTTTTCTCTTTTTTTGTGTCCTCAGTGACTTTAAGCATTCATTGCTTTGAATCATAAGGAGCATGCATGTCAGACAGGGAGCATAGTGCGTTGTGAAAAAGCCCAGAATCTGGGCCTTCGTGCCTGTGTTTGAAAGCCTGCTCCAACACTCCTAGCCTATGACTGAGGAAGTCATTGAACTTCTCTGTGCCTCAGTTTTTATGTTTGTTAAATAGAGATAGCACATACTTCATGGGGTGGTTATGAGGATTAAATAAGTCAACCTTTGTAAAGCATTTAGATCGTACATGGCAAATAGTAAGCATATATTTTGAATGTTTCATTAATAAACAAATAATCCCTCCTGTAAGCTTTTAAGTTAAGAGTTATAAAGTATTTAGGGCATATTTTCTACTCCCTTTCAGATTCACTAACTCTCCTCAAAGCATGAGTGCCAAAGCTAATGTGAATTTTTATTTTTTATTCCACTGGCTGTAAGGAATGAGTAGCTTGTAGCACTGCTTTTATTTGTCATAATCTCTTGATTATCTGCCAGACACTGTAATGTGAAAAGAGTGGCATAGTCCTTCTATTTCCTTAGTTCTTCTTTCACTGCAAAATTATGGCTGTTGCCTTGGGTTATATCTTAATATCATGTGGGATGGAAGGATAGAGTGCATTTATACAATTTATGAGCTTCTATATTAACATCTTTGGGTCTGTCCTCTAGGATCTGCTAGACTTGCATATATACTTGCTTGGAAAGATGCTTAGATATATCTGGAATGAGAGAACTCACTGCTACTATAACCAGTATATACGAGGGTTGTCTGGGAACTATCCAGCCATGTAATGTGAAACATAGAGGCATTTATGGCTGGATTTTGTTCTGACAGCCTATGTGTGTGTGTGTGTGTGTGTGTGTGTGTGTGTGTGTGTGTGTGTAAACACATATGCATACATATATATGCATATATCTGTATCTATATACATATATCCATAGCTATCATTATCTTTCATCTATCAATCTATCTATCTATATTGTTCTAGTGGGTAAGTACAAGACATTATCACTGGTGACCCTCAACTACCAGTTGAGATCTAGAACCACCAGTTTTAGTGATCTGAAATAAGTTTTTAAGAAGGTGTCACTATGAGTGAGATGTGAGATCAGAAGTAGATCTGGGGTTTTTATTCCTAAGGTATTGGAGAAAGCCTGGAGGAGTTAGTCACATTCTCTAGAATACCTCGGGAAATCATCAGAAGTTTAACTTCAATTTTATTGACTTTAGTTGAAAATAGGAAGTTGCATTTCAATTTCGCATCCTTTGCATTCTCTATCTCCATCCATCTCCTCTTCTGTCTGGCGAGAAAATTTCCAACCTATTTTTAGACAACTTCTAAAACAAATTCAAAATATATAATATGTAATATATATAACATGAAGTATATAATTAACCTAACCAACTGCTTTTGGGCATTAAAAAAATTCAGTACATGCAACCTACAATGAAAACTGAGAAATAAAAAATATGCAATGCTTGGGGTGGACTTAAAAGAAACTTGATCAAATGTGTAGGCATGGGATAAAAAGCACATGGAGATGGAGAGAATGAAAATGCAAACAAGGGGAGGTGGCAGATGGAACACATCTCAGGGAAGGAGAGGTAGAAAATGCAGGAGACACTGGGGTGGAAGAGTTAACGTACGTTTCTCTGGGATGGGGGTTAGGTGCAGTGGCTGATGAAAATGTGAGGACCTTTAACTGGATCATCTCTACCTTCTCAGTAAAGTGACAATGTCACCAGCCCAGTGTGGTTGGAGATGGAGGTTTGGGAAGGTTGGAAAGTGTTCATAACAATGTAATATGAAAGAGACAAATAACAAAATGATTTACGAGCAGTGTGGAGGGTGTGGTTGATGTCCAATATCATAATTTGTAGTGAGTCCAATTGACATGATTCTGTCACTTTTTCTGGTAACGTTAAGTAGCCTGGGGATAGAAAGAGAAAATAATAGAATTGAGTGCCTTGTCCACCAGAGTACCAACCTTTCAAGTTAGGACTACTTTTTCCTAAGGAAAGAAACCTTCTTCCTTTTGCATAACCTGATGTACTTTTGTCATTTACTGAATCATCAGAATTCCTTTTTTGGGGTACAAAGTATGATGATATACAACAATTGATTACTAATTTCTTTTTCTTTTTGAAAAGAATTCCTTAATATAAAACAGCTTCAATCTTTGCATCTGTGTGTAGAAGGGCTAGAACTTCATGAGTGGTTGGCTTTAACAGCACGTCAACCCAGCACTCAATGGTGGATTACAGCGAGTCTATATATATGCTTGTTGAATTGTAATTGGTTGTTTGGTGCAGTGACTGATTTTTGAGGTGTTTCCCCTGAAATTGGAATATTTCCCCTAAAATGATACCATTCTGAGAGATAACATTTTATGATGCTAAGAATATAAACAGAAGAGGAAGATCGATCTGAATTTAAATTCTGGACTTGTCAAAAAGACCCCTATGACTTCAAACAAATTTTTTATTTTCTCTTTTGCCTCAACTTACTCTTCTGGAAAACAAGGAGAATACACTTACAAGATTGTTCTAAGTTATGAGGCAATAAAACTAAAGTACAAGTTCAGTGCCTAATACACTGTTGGCCCCAGTACATGGTAACTATTTCTGTGGCCTCCAATGTTTATCTGCCACTTTCCCGTGCTTTCAGGATCTCCTTACAATTTATCCTCAGAGGCTAATTCACTGGCAGGAAAAGCTGAGTTTAACCAACTAACAGAGACTTCCCTGAACACTCTTTCTTTCAGATCATTTGGAGTCTTGAAATAATAAAGCTGGGAAGAACTTAAAAAGAACCTATTTCCAAAGCTTTATAATGCATATCCAAAAAATCTGACACCCAAGGGTTTGATACGACTAGATGAAGGACATACTCAGTACTGCTCCCTTCCACGTAGTAAGACCAAGCATGAACTTGCTACTACTTTAATGAAAAAATAGCATGGGAATGCAGCAAACAAAAAGGGCATATTGTTTTCTTTTAATATCACCCTTGCAAAGATCAAATTTTCTTTCTAGTTCTTGTTCACAGAGCATTAAGTTGTATAGAATTGCAACAATAGTATAGGTATTGTTCTGAATATTGCTTTTTACTCTTAATTACATGCCTATCATTTTTCCATATTGTAATATAACCTTTTATATTATATTTTTAATAGCTATATAATATTTAATCAAATGGAAATATTATTGACTATCATTGGAAGTTCTGGTTGTTACTTGCACAGCAGTGGACATCAATGCAAATAGCCTTTTCTTTATTATTTCATTAGGATACATTCTGTTTTTGTTTTTTTGTTTGTTTGTTTGTTTGTTTTTTGTTGTTAAATTTATTGAGTTGTGGTTGGTTAGTAACAGTTACATGGGTTCCAGGTGTACAGCATTACAGTACATTGTCTACGTGTTATATTATGTGTTTACCACTCAGAGTCATTTCTCTTTCTATCACCATATGTTTGACTCTCATTCCTTCCACCCTCACCCCCTCCATGCTTACTCTCAGGTAACCACTAAACTATTGACTGTGTTCATGGTTTTTTGTTGTTGTTGTTGTTTCCAGTTTTATATTCTCCATATGAGTGAAGTCATATGGTTCTTAGCATTTTCTGTCTGGCTTATTTCATTTAGCATGATGAACTCAAGGTCCATTCATATTATAGCACATGGCAATATTTCATCTTTTTCTTACAGCTGGGTAGTATTCCATTGTATATGTGTACCACAGCTTCTTTATCCAGTCATCTATCAAAGAGCACTTTGGGTGCTTCCATGACTTGGTCACCTAGAAGCCCTGTTATGAATATTGGAGTCTTTGCGGACTAAGGTTTTCAAACTTTAGGCTAGATGCTCAGAAGGGGGAGTGCCAGATCATATGGTAAGGCCTATTCCAATTATCTGAGAAACCTCTACACTGTCCTTCATAGTGGTTGTACCAATTTGTATTCCCAACAGCAACGTGTGAGAGTTCCTTTTTCTCCACAGCCTCTCCAGCACCTGCTATTGCTTGCCTTGTTGATAACAGCCATTCTAATAGGTGTTAGGTTGTATCTCACTGTGGTTTTTCTTTTGTTTTTTTGTTTTTTCTTTAATTCATTTTTATTGTTAGACTTATTGGGGTGACATCTGTTAGCAAGGATTACATAGTTTCAGGCATACAATTCTACAGTGCATTGTCAACTTGATGCATAATAAGTTCACCACCTAATGTGACTTCTCTTTCCATCACCTTATATTTATTTCCCCCGCTCCTCTCCCACCCCCTCCCCTTTCTCCCCTCCCTAACCCTGTGGGATTGCTAGGTCAAAGAAAAAGAAAATTTAATGGATCTTACTTATGTCGCCAAATAATTTCCAAAAACATTGTGCTAATTTATATCGCCAACAATCTGCATTAGATTCACTGTAGCCAGACTGATATGAATATTGTTTTAAGGCATTGTTTGCTAATTTAATGAGTATAAAATGCTACCTCAGTTTTAATGCAAATTTATTTGATTATTAATGTGAACATTTCTCTATGTGATAACTTACATGTCAGGTTTTTCTTTGTCAATTGACTGTTCCTAGTCTTTGTTTATTTATCTATTCAGATCTTTAGAAGTCACTTTCTAAGAAATGTTTCCTAATAGTTCAAATAATTCTAGAATTTCTATTTTAAAAGGAAATTCACATTTCTGATAAGGAATTCACTGTGAAGTTCTAAGACTGTCATAATCATCAGTCAATGTCATCAAATAAATTTATATGAAGAGATACTAGGAAATCCCTTTACATGTGAGAAGTGTGCATATGCATTGTATTTCAGGTTCTAAGTACATGAAATACAGAGCCACGTGGAGTAAAAGTACTTTACATTTGACCTTGCAGTCCTTAAGCACTCTATTTTCATGTTATGAAAAACTGGTATGGTAGAAGAAAGTAACTTCCACAGATTTTATAAAGCATTGAAGTGATTCTTGAAATGGATACGCAAAGAACTTGCTATTACCTATATTATATATTTTTTATAACCCAGGGATAAGATACTATTTATATAACAGAGTGTTGAAGATCTATCTCTCGTCTTGGTTGAATTAGCTTTGAAGCAAGCTCATACTTTAGTGAGCAAGAACCAGGAGCTGAAGCTCCCCCGAGATTCTCCCATCTCCTCCAGATTCCTGGGTCTTGATGTAAGTGCAGCACATTTATTCAGTAAACATTAAATACATGCCGATGATTTGGCTAGTACCCGGCTCTATGCAGTGAAGATGTGGTCCCTGTCTAAAAAGAATTAAACACCACTTCCTTAGAGCCACATGGTACTCATTGCTGACCTTCCCTAGAGTCCCTGGGCCGAGTAAACCCTCCAAAGCCTCACACTGTCCTGGTGCTGATCTTCACCTAAGGTAATCTTGATTCTCAACTATCTTTTAGCCACTTAGTTCTCTAGCCCCTGTACATTTGTATGGACTCCCACCTTAGTAGACACAAAGCTACATCATTCAGAGTTGTTTTTCAGTGGATTCCTACTTTCAAGTTTGTTAATCTACTGAGAACCACAACCCAGCTTTTCCTAGTGAATTATGGGGCAATGAGTATTTTGCACCTTTCTCTTTTCTTTTAAAAATATATCTCTATATATTTGAAATCCCTATCCCCACTGCCCTTTGGCAACCAACAGCTTGTTCTTTATATCTATGGATCTGTTTTTGTTTATTCATTTATTTTGTTTTACATTCTACATGCAAGTGAGATCATATGGTATTTATCTTACTCTGTCTTATTTCACTTAGCATAATACCCTTGAGGTCCATTCATGTTGTCATGCATGACAAGATTTAATTCTTTTTTATTGCTGAATTATATATATATATATATATATATATATATATATATATATATATATATATATATATATAAATATAATCTTCATTATCTATTCATGTATTGGTGGACATCTAGGTTGTTTCCATGTCTTCGCTGCTACTAATAATGTTGCAATGAACACAGGGGTGCATATATCTGTTTGAATTAGTGCTTTTGTTTTCTTCAGATAAATACCTAGAAGAGAAATTACTGGATTGTATGGCAGTTCTATTTTTAATTTTTTGAGGACTGTCCACACTGTTTTCCATAGTGGCTATACTAATTTATAATCCCATCAACACTATGTAAATGTTTCCTTTTCTTCACATCCTCCTCAGCACTTGTTATTAGTTGATTTATTGATGATGGCCATTCTGACAGGTATGAGGTGATATCTCACTGTGGTTTTAATTTGCTTTTCTCTGGTAATTAGTGATGTTGAATCTTTTTACATGTCTGTTGGACATCTGCAGGTCCCCTTTGAAAAATGTCTATTATGTCTTTTGTCCATTTTTTAATAAGTTGTGTTTTTATTTGGTTATTTTTTTGTTTTGTCTTGTTTTTGTTGTTAAGTTGAATGAGCTCCTTATACATTTTGGATATTAACTGTTTATTGGATACATCATTGGCGAACATCTCCTTTCATTCAGCAGGTTGTCTTTTCATTTTGTTGATGGTTTCTTTCCCTATACAAAAGCTTTTTATTTGACGGAGTTCAGTTTTTTGTTTCCTTTTTAAAAAAATTTTTCTTGCTCAAAAAATTACATCAAAAAAGATATTGCTAAGAGTTATGTCAAAAAGTTTACTGTCTATATCTTCTTTATAAGCTTTTCTTTAGATTTCAGGTTGACCATCTAAGTTGTTAATTCCTTTTGAGTTTATTGTCATATATGGTATAAGAAGTGGTTCAATTTCAATTTTTGTGTGTATCTGTCTAGTATCACTTATTGAGGAGACTGTCTTTACCCCATTGTGTATCCTTGTCTTCTTTGTCATAGCTTAATTGATCACAGAAGGGAAGGTTTATTTCTGGGCTCTCTATACTATTCCATTGATCTATACATCTGCTTTTATGTCAGTACCATACTGTTTTGATCATTGTACCTTTGTAGTATAGTTTGATACCAGGGTGTGTGATACCTCCCACTTTGTTCTTTCTTAAGAACTCTTTGGCTATTCAGAGTCTTTTGCAGTTTCATATACATTTTAGGATTAGTTGTTCTAGTTCTGAGAAGAATGCCTTGGTATTTTAATAAGGATTACACTGAATCTGTGTATTATTTTAGGTATAATAAAGACATTTTAACAAGAATAATCCTTCCAATTCATGAGCAAGGTATAGCCTTCCATTGATTTGTATCTTGCTTAACTTCTTCACTGTGTTAAAGTTTTCCGAGTACAGGTCTTTCACCTCTTTGGTTAAATTTATTTCTGGGCATTTTATACTTTTTGATGCAATTATAAATGGGATTCTTTTCTTAATTTCTTCTTCTGATCATTCATTTTTGGTGATAGAAACCACAGATTTCTGTATATTGGTTCTGTATCCTGCAACTTTACTGAAGTAATTTATTAGTTCTAATAGTTTTTTTGGTGGATTCTTTAGGATTTTCTATATGTAGTATCACATCATCTGCAAACATGAGAGTTTTACTTTTTTCTAATTTGTATGCCTTCCATTTATTTGTCTTGTCTGATTGCTGTGGCTAGGACTTCCAGGGCTCTGTTGAGTATAAGTGACAGTGGGCAGCCTTGTGTTTTCTTGGTCCTAGAGGAAAGGTTTTCAGCTTTTTACCACTGAGTATATTAGCTGTGTGTTTGTCATTTTTGACGTGTGTGTGTGTGTGTGTGTGTGTGTGTGTGCGCGCTGAGATATGTTCCTTACTTTGTTGAGAGTTGTTATCATAAAAGGATGTTGAATTTAGTCAAATGCTTTCTCTGTATTTATTGAGAGTATCATATGGTTTTGATCCTTTATTTTGTTAATGGGGTGTGTTGCACTGAGTGATTTATGGGTGTTGAATCATTCTTGCATCCCTGGGATGAATCCCACTTGGTCATGGTGTGTAACTCTTTTAATGTATTGTTGAATGCAGTTTGCTAATATTTTGTTGAGAATTTTTGCATGTATGTTCATCAAGGATATGGCTTATAACTTTCTTTTTTCATAATGTCTTTATCTGGTTTTGGTATCAGGGTAATGCTGACTTCATAAAATGAGTTTGAAAGCATTTCTTTCTCTTCAATTTTTTTGAAATAGTTTCAGAAGGGCAGATACTAATTCTTCCTTGAATGTTTGGTAGAAATTCACCTGTGAAGCCATTTAGTCCTGGAGTTTTATTTGTTGGGAGTTTATTATTATTATTATTACTGCTTTAATTTTATTGGTGGTAATTGGTCTGTCTAGATTTTGTAATTTTTCCTGGTTCAGTATTGGAAGATTATATACTTCTACAAATTTATCCATTTCTTTTACAGTTTTGAATCTGTAGGGATTCAATTCTTCATTGTATTCTTTAATAATTCTTTGTATTTCTATGGTGTGTGCCATAAGTTCTCTTTCATTTATAATTTTATTTTTTTATTTAGACTTTCTTTTTTTCTTGATGAGTTTGGCTAAAGGTTTATCTACCTATTCATCTTTTCAAAGAACCAGTTCTTAGTTTTCTTGATCTTTTTTATTGTTCTCTTAATTTTTATTTTATTTCAGCTCTGATAGTAACTATTTCCTTTCCTCTGTGTATTTTGGGTTCTGTTAGTTTACTTTTTTCTAGTATTTTTAGGTGTCAAGTTAAATTGTTAACTTAAGATTTTACTTGTTTCTTGAAGTAGGCCTGTATAGTTATAGATTGCCCTTTTAAAATTGTTGCATCCCATACATTTTGAAAATTTGTTTTCATTTTCATTTGTTTCAAGATACTTCTTGATTTCTTGTTTGATTTCCTTTTAGATCCATTGGTTGTTTAGTAGGATGCTGTTTAGTCTTCATATATTTGTGGTTTTTTCCAGTTTTCTTTCTGCAGTTGATTCCTAGATCCATGCCATTCTGATAAAAAAAATGATGCTTAGTATGATTTCAGTCTTCTTGCAATTATTGAGACTTGTTTTGTGGCCTCATACGTGATCTATCTTGGAGAATGTTCCATGTGCACTTGAAAAAATTATACATTCTCCAGTTTTGAATAAAATGTTCTATAAATGTCTATTAAATTGATCTCATTCTAATGTGAAATTTGTGGACATTATTTCATTATTAATTTTCTATTGGGATGATATGTTCATGATGTGAGTGGGGTATTAAAATCCCCTATTATTATTGTATTATTGTAACTTTCTTCCTTTATGTAAATTAATAATTTCTTTAAATATATAAGTGCCTTTTGTTGCCTATGTAGATATTTACAATTTTTATATTTTCTTCTTGGATTGACCCCTTTATAATTATGTCATGTCCTTTTTTGTCTTTTTATACATTTCCTTTTTGTTTTAAACATATATATTGTCTGATACAAGTATTGGCACTCCAACTTTCCTTTCATTTCTATTTGTACAGAATACCTTTCTCCTTTCGTTTTCAGTCTATACATGTCTTCTGATTTGAAGTGAATCTCTTTAAGCAGCATATAGATGGGTCATGTTTTTTAATTCATTCATCCACCCTATGACTTTGTTTGTTTGATTGTTTGTTTGTTTTTGGTATTTCCCTGGCTGGGAATCGAACCCAGGCCGTGGTGTTGAGAGCACCAAAGCTTAGCCACTACACCACCAGAAAACCCCACCCTTTGACTTTTTAATGAAGCATTTAAAATAATTATTGATAAGTATCTACTTACTTTGATTTGTAAATTGTTTTTAGGTTGTTTTTATAGCTGTTACCTGTTTCTTTTTTCTCTTGATCTCTTCCTTTGTGGTTTGCTGCTTTGTTTTGTTTTTAGTATTTTGTTTAGGTTTCTTTCTCTTTGTTTTGTGTGTGTGTGTGTGTGTGTGTGTGTGTGTGTGTGTATGTATATATATAAGATTTTGGTTTGTGGTTAACATGATTTTTCATGTATATCATTTTTCATCTACAGTGGTCTATTTTAGGTTGATAGGCATTAAGTTCTATAAAGACTACATTTTTACTCCTCCATGCTTTATGTTATCAATGTTACACGTTAGATCGTTGTGTTATCTCATAACTACTTATTGTAGTTTGAGTTGAGTTTAATACTTTTTCTTTTAAACTTGGTAGTAGCTTTGCAAATGCATTTATTGAACATTTGGCTTTACTTGTGAGGTTTTTCTATTTCTCGTATTTTCTTATTTCTGGTTATGGCTTTTTTTCTAATTAAAGAAGACACTTTAACATTTCTTGTGAAGCTGGTTTAATGGTGATGAAATCCTTCAGTTTTTACTTGTCAGGGGAACTCTTTATCTCTCCTTCAATTCTGAATAATCATCTTGCTGCACAAATTATTCTATGCCGTAGGTCCCTTTCTTTCTGCACTTTAAAGATGTCCTGCCACTTCCTTCTATAAAATTGCTGGTGAGAAATCAGCTGATAGCCTTAGAGGGTTTTCTTTATATGTAACCCCTTTTTTTCTTGCTTTCTTCGAAATTGTCTCTTTATCTTTAACTTTTGCCATTTTTAACTATTGTATGTCTTGGTGCAGGTCTTTGGGTTCATTTTGTTTGGAACTCTTTTTGCTTCCTGGACTTGAATGTCTGTTTCTTTTCCCAGGTTAGAAATGTTTTTAGCCATTATTTCTCGAAATAAAATTTCTGTTTCTTTCTTTTGTTTCCTTCCAGGATGCCTATAATGCAAGCATTTGAGTACTTGATGTTATTCCAGAGGCCCCTTAAACTATCCTCATTAAAAAAAAACAAACAAACAGAAAGACCAACAAAAACCTTTTTTTCTTTCTGCTGTTGTGATTGGTTGATTTTCACTAATCTGTCTTCTAAGTAGCTGCCATTCTGTGTTAGCTAATTTTGTGTTGATTCCTTCTAATGTGGTGTTTAATTTCAGTTATTGTATTCTTCAAGTCTGCTTGGTCTTTTCTTATACTTTCTAACTCTTTTAAAATTGTCCCTATTTCCTGAGGATGCTTATGACTGTTTCTTTAATTTCTTTATCAGGAAAATTACTTATTCCCTTTTCCTTAGGGTTTTCTCTTTTTTAGGTAATTTTTCTTGTTCCTTCATTTGAGAGATACTCTTTTGTGTTTTCATTGTTTGACTTTCTGTGTTTGTTTACATGAATTAGACATAATACCTGTCTCTTGCACCTTTGGAAAAGTGGCCTTATGTACAAGCGGACTCCGTGTAGACTGTGTGTAGGGTGGTTTTGGCAAGTCAGTAGGAGCTGAGCAGGTGCTTAAGGCATTTGGGGCACTGACCTACTGAGCCGGAGCAGCTGTAGGTGGGGAGGCCAGGTGCCTGCAGTAATGCCCTGTCGATCATACCTGCTTCCTTTGTTCAGGCTGGAAGGGCTCAGGCAATGCATCCAGGAACCCACTGCAGAGATCCTGCAGGGAGGCCAGAATCCCTAGATAGAGCCCCTGCCCAGCCTCTGGAGGTGGAGAGGGTTGTAAACAGTGGAGCTTATCCATCCCTCTGAACCTAGAGAGTTTCCACAATCCCCAGAGAACTCCCACAGCTCTCTAGTCTTGTCTATACAGTGCCTCGCTGGCTTATTGTACCAAATGTGGTCCCATGTAGAAGAGACCTCTGTGCAAGCCTGTGTGCTGGGTAGATGGGGAAGCTGCTTAGTGCTGAGCAGGCAATT